>JAYKAV010002825.1:704478-787284 GCA_035582835.1 Phoebastria nigripes
AAAAAAAAAAAAAAAAAAAAAAGAAAAAAGCAGCAAGTTTACCTAAGCACTTTACAAATGACATATCTCCCATACACAACGGCCACTATTAAAAACATGGCAATAATCAGCATGTTTCCACCACGGTCACACTGTTCATGATGTTCCCCTATCTAAGAGTAGGAAGAGCACAGCAAACAGCATATCAGCTGTCAAAAAATAACAACAGCCACTGGTATGAGTTAACCTTAACCATTAAGGTATCCCTCCTGTATCAGGATATTGTCTCAGAGCATGCCAAACCAGTTCAGCCTCCCTGATTTAACAGCGTGACACTGGCGCTCAGGCACGGCGAGATGGAATAGCTCTTAAAATAACAACCTCAAACGATGTAATTTCATTAAGGCAGGCTGACCCTTGCTGCTTCTGCTCGTGTTCCTCCGTGGTATCATTTTTCAGTGATTTAGTTCACTCTCTTGCAAGCCTCCTTTTTCTTTCTGTCTTCCTAGTTGTGTATATATTTATAAATACAGAAGAATAAAGAGAACACAGATAAACCCTCAAGGCGTTTCTCTCCATGCTGGTCCAAATGAGAACACAAGAAGAACAAGATATTGTAAGTGTTACACCCAGCAGTTTGCAAGAGTGTGCACAGCCTTCCTTTAGTGGCTATTTAATTAAAAAAAAAGGTACAAGAGCTAACAGTGTCCGATGTACGCAAAGAAAACTCTTCTAGCTCAACCGATGGTTCTGAGAATTTAAGGTTCAAAAGTTAAGAACTACAAAACCCACAAAACCACTAAAAAAAAATGTAGTTTTTCAATTTGCAGGGTTAAAAAACCTTCCCTATGCAGACATCTTGCACTGTCCTGAGGTCCAGGCAGACAACAGACCCTTAGAGAAGATRCTGTTTTTTCTTCCTCCCTGCATCTACTCACTATTTTAAGAAGCCTCACACCCTATCTCAACACCGCTGAAGCATCCAGATGCTGCTCTGAAGGGGCATGAGTTAAAACAAAATRCTCACGTATGCCTAGTCTCTCTGTCACTGAAGCCAACACAGATAAGTTAAACTTGAAAGACTCTCAGGATCTGGAAACTCAAGACTGGCTTTACTTTGCAAAACCTGAATGGTTGGAAAGCTGCATTTTCTGAAAGGAGAAGACCTGTTTAGCTTTCAGGCCATTTCATTCTCCAGCTCTTCTCCAGTGGTTCTGCATACACAACTTTCTCCTTCAGTGAAAAACATTTTGGTTTTGCATGTATGTGAATCTATGTATTTAAAATTACAACATACAAACTTAAATTAATTTCAATTTTATAAGCTAAATAACTTTTAAAATAACCCAAAAATGAGACACCTTTCAGCACCTCTTTAAAATATTTAGATTTCTCACATGAGTCTCAATGTTATTCTAACCRCAGTATGGATTTGTTCATCTCTAAGACAAGCCTATAATGAACTGAACAGAGGCACAAGAATCTCAAATAAACGTAAGCCCCATCAGCCACTATCTAAAATCCCCTGGAGAGGGTAAACACCAGCCTGTGGTTTCAAGCTGGGGTCTCCAAAGAGCTTCTTCCTTTCTTAATTCTGCCAGAAATCTCCACTATTGTAGTCCAGCCCAACCCCTCATGCTATTCTACCCACGGGGAAAACCAGAAACCACATCCACCGTCCTTCGCAGAAATCTGTCAAACATTTTCACTTAATCAAGTAAAATTCTAAAGCATCTGAATAATTTTTTGATGCATGACATGACTAAGTCAACCAAGACCTTTTCAGCCAACGTTGTAGACGGGGATGCAAGCTTCATTACAGTTCAGTACAAGCATCAGAAAAGGAAAGAATTTCATAAAAAAGGGTTGATTCAGTAGATCAGTGTCAACCTTTCAGACAGGACTGAGTTATTTCACCCATCAGCTCCTCAAAAGAGCAATCAGATGGTCACAATTTCTGTTCACAGTCTAGAGTGAAGGTCAGCTCTCCCATTAGGAAAGCTTTGATAGCCCCATATGGATGGATACCATCAAAACATGGAGGGGCCTTTGCATACTCAGGACATGACTTTTCCAGGCTATAACCTCTTCAAGAGGGACCAACAAAGGAAGAGCATTCAAAGCCACACGTGACAGTTATTTCCACACCACTGACAAACCAAGCAGCATACAGAATAAGAAGACACACCAGAGAAGACCAACACTTGCCTAGGAAGTGTAAGGAAAAATGTCCCTCAAAGGGACTTCAGTCTGACTGGCATATGCTTGAAGTCTCCTGCTGCCAGGACTAAAACATCCCTAGAATTATTTAATATTACAGCTGACAAGTTTCCTACCTCAGAAAGCATTGTGCACCGCTGTGCTGGTTTTGGCTGGGGTAATTTTCATCATAGTAGCTAGTATGGGGCTGTGTTTTGGATTTGTGCTGAGTGTTGATAACACAGGGATGTTTTCGTTCTTGCTGAGCAGTGCTTACACAGAGTCAAGGCCTTTTCTGCTTCTCACACCACCCCACCAGCGAGCAGGCTGGGGGTGCACAAGAATTTGGGAGAGAACACAGCCGGGACAGCTGACCCCAACTGACCAAAGGGATATTCCACACCATATGACGTCATGCTCAGCATATAAAGCTGGGGGAAGAAGAAGGAAGGGGGGGATGTTCGGAGTGATGGCGTTTGTCTTCCCAAGTCACCGTTACGCGTGATGGAGCCCTGCTTTCCTGGAGATGGCTGAACACCTGCCTGCCGATGGGAAGKAGTGAATGAATTCCTTGCTTTGCTTTGCTTGCGCGCGCGRCTTTTGCTTTAGCTATTAAACTGTCTTTATCTCAACCCACGAGTTTTCTCACTTCTACCCTTCTGATTCTCTCCCCCATCCCACCGGGGGGAGTGAGCGAGCGGCTGTGTGGGGCTTAGTTGCCGGCTGGGGTTAAACCACGACAACTGCTCAAGGGAATTTTGCATTAGACCTCATCTTGATATAGAGGAGTTGATCAATGAACTGAAAATTCATGGCTGCTTGGGTAATGATGACTCGTTCACTTAAAAAAAAAGTATTAAAAATCCCCCACCTAGAACAATAATATAAACCCTTGCTGGTTTTACAAGGCCTGTTTTACAAAGGCAGGTAAGTAGAAAAAGAGAAGGGAAAACTGGATTTGTAAAAGGTGATAAAAATATCAACAGCATGTAGGAATTTCACAGGTATCCCTTCCTGAATGTCCACAATTCTTAGTTAGGGAAGGCAACCCTCCTTACATGGGGTAAAGAAGTGTATAAACCACTGCAAAACCATATGCTCATATATGAACTTGGGGAAAAAAGAAAAATAAAAAAAGGTAGCAGTTCGGTAAAACAAAACAAAACAAAACCACCAAAACAAACAAACAAACAAACAAACCACAACACAAAAAAACCCAACAAAAAACATATAAGAAAACTACTGCCAAAAAAAAGCAAGTAAGTTAAAAAAAGGGCAAAAGCTAACTTGCACAGTGGAGCTGGTGCAGGACAGGACAGGAGAGACTGAACTCAGACATAATTCAGAAAAATCAGGAATATTTGTAACTTTTTTTTTTTACCTTTGGAAAATATCTGGAAAACATTCAAATACAAAATTTCACTGAAAGCCGATGGAAATTATTGTCCACCCCAWCAGTTGCTCAGGAAAGTTCAAAAATAGCAGCTCAGATGTGATTAAATCCAGCAAGCCTTGGTAACATAAGCACCAATGCTGTGAAAGAGCAGGGCAAGCAGCGATTTGGCTCATTAGTGCTGATTTGTGACACCATTTGGAAAAAATCAAGGAAATTCCAGAATAAAAGGTAACGTTGAATCAAAGCTAAAGGGTAAAACAGATAATACAGTGCTCATTAATGGCCTGCCAGCCTAACAACAAATCCAGGAAAAGGAAAGGAAAAAAAAAAAAAAAAAGAAGAAAAAAGAAGAAGAAGAAACAGCTGATGTTGGAGTCTATTAAAGGAGAATATTTTAATTTCCTGATGCAGTAGGCAATTTAACCCTTGCTTTCTCTCCAGCAAGAGGTAGCTCAATGCATCGGTTCTCCAACTACTGGTAACCTAATGCTCAGCCATGAGAAACAGTTGGTAAATATTGAAATCAGTATGGATTTACGGAAACTATGACTTACTGAACTCAGTGACGTATTTTCGTCCACAAGATCACAAGTCACACTGATAAGGGTAGCAACACTGAAGCCCGCAAGGCAGAGCACCATCTTGAGTGACCAAAGAAAACCAACACGTCCCAGAATAAAAAAACTCATCAACCACAAGATATCAAGCTATAATTACACGCATGCAATTACCAGAGATGGGACATGTTTCCAGAACAGTCCAATGGGGGTGGATTCTTGGCTGGCCCTGGGTCGTTTTTATCAATGACTTTGTAGAAACAGTTTAACGTCATGCAAGGATCAGTGGAATCGGTTAAAAATGTTGTGCGAACAGGTCACCGACACGGGGAGGTCACTTCCACACTTCTCAGTGCTGCACCCAGTCATGGCCACATTGGGTCCAACTCTACTGCCAAGTTCTATGAAACATTGACCAAGCATCAAAAGAGAATCCAGAGAAATATTCAAATATTGAAAATGCAGAGTTTTTCCATGACTGTGATACATTCAGCTTAACCAAAGGTACATTTTGGTGCAACTTCATCTAAATGTTTATGTATCCATCATCATCGTATGGAAATAATCTTTAACTGACTCCTTGATTAGCCAAACAAGCCAACTAACCACAGCTTGAACTTTAAACTTGGTCACAAACTAGAAACCAGGTGAAAACTTCCGTCAGGAGGGACCACTACCATTGGAAAAATCTACTGTGGAGATTTAAAAAAATAAAAAAGCAATGAGAGAGAATCTAAGTTTAGATTTCCCTCCCCCACTTAAAAGATATGCTTTAGTTCAGAGGGAAAATAACTGAAGGAAAAAAAGACTTAAGGTTTTTGCTATATAAAAGGTCAGACTAGATAATGAGAGTGATTCCTTCTGGCTTTATAATCTGTCTCTCAGCTGCCACTGAAATCACTGGAGCCACACTCAGTGGCAAAGTTCAGCACATACATGGATGCAAGGACCATAACTACTTTGGTGGATTTTTTGGAAAAGAGAGAGAAAAGATMTGGAGAGGCTTCAAGTAGTGTCACCCAGGCTTTCCATGGCTGCAAAGTGTGTAGCATCATCTTCATTAGCACCTGGGTGCTATTTCAACAACATTGTCTCTAGGAAGATGATCCTGCCACTGATGTTCCTGATCAGAGCTAAGCTAACTTGATTATTCTCTGGCAGCCCAACATTATTTTGAATGAAACAAATGGATTTGGGGCACAAATGAATTTTCTTTTGGATCAAGTTTCTCCAGTATTTCCTTAATTCTCTTTGCAGACGGGTAGGCTGATTGCAACTGTGACAAGCAGCTTTCCCCATCTCTGTCCTGCCCACTCATTTCACTTCTCTGCCTTTACTTCCCCTCCTCCTGCTTTTCCTTCGTTACAGATACCAAATTAACTGCTTAATTCAGGTGTCTCCTTTGAGGCACCTCATGGGGGTAAAGCATACCAGCCCCGAGCTTGCATTGACAGACCTTCTTTTGGTGCACAGAAACAACACACGGACACACCTGAAGTATTTTAGCAAAAAATAAAAATAATAATAATAATAAAAATATCCCTGAAGCAACCAGCTGTCTCGTGAAGCCCACTAACCCTCTTATTCTAATAAATAACCCCTTTATCTTTTGATAAATCACCTCCCATCAACTCCAGCATCTTGAAACTTGCCCAATTCCCATTTTCAACTAAATTATGAATGTCTATGAAAATGAAAGCAAAAGCCTCAGAGAGGATGCCACTTCTTCCCCTACTCTTCTTCCCCCCTTCTTTTCTATAGCATTATCTTCAAACTCCATTTTGTGATGCTCTTTAAATCCAGCATCAGAGTTCAGTCATCTAAGTCAGGAAGGGCAGGAGCCTTGGGTCCTGAGCACGTCCCAGCATGGAAAGGCTACCAAATAAACCTCTTTTCAAAATAAATTATTTTGGAGGCAATCGCCAGCACATTTCTCTTGCAAAATCATTGCTTGCCCTGAGTACAGGTGGGATAGAGCTGCTCCATATCAACCATATTTCCATTCCTTCCACCAATGTGAAGTAGGAACCACATGATGGACACTGAAAAGCTCTTTAAAATCTCCACTTGACAAGAAGGCATGAGGTTAATTTAGACTAGGTTACTGTGACCACTTTTGGGAACCTGCTTCCTTGGTATGCAAAAACTGAAGCTCCTAAAAGAAAGAAGCGTCACCTTCCTCCAGATCCTCCCCAAAACCCCAAATCACACGGCACGCACGCTGTCTTCTAGCACAGCCTTCCTGCTTCACTTCCATCCAGAACGTTGTTCTTTGGTCCTCGCAGCAGCAGACTATTTAAGTGAAAAACTGATGTTCAGTGGAAAATGATGGACTTAGGTCATATGAGTCCAGCAGGGGGAAAAAAAAGACTCCTATGCCACTAAGCATGTGAGGGCTTCCAAGCTGTGCTCTCTTCTGGAGGCTTGTCTCGAACCGGTGGTTGGAGTCAACAGCAGTGCCTACCAGTGCACCAGCTTTTCTGTCTGAAGTCCATAAAAAAGAAATCATCCTCTTCCCCAGGAGCTATTTACATTCTACCCTTGCTTCTGTCTTTGTGGAAATGTTTAAATTATACAAATAAATCGCATCCTTACTCTTCTCCATTAAATATGAAAAGGGTTTTTTTTTGTTTGTTTGGGGTTTTTGCTGTTTGATCCTTTTTTTTTTTTTTTTGTTTAGAAACAGAATGCAAAGAAACAACCGTGTTCAACTTTGCATTAGTGCTGCTCTACTTAAATTTTTGTATTCCAAACATAGATCTTTCTCGTCTTTGCACAAAATTTGTTTCATAAGGGGAGTTTTACAGCATTCTTGGTATCTCACCTAGTACAGTCTTTCTTCAAGGAAAGCACAACTACAAACAAAAACCTCTTATGCAAGAATACATAAGACCCTTAACATTATCTAGTGTAGTAAATATAGCACTAGGAGGGGAAAAAAAAGGAAAATTAAAAAAAAAAAAAAGAAAAGAAAAAAAGAATACATGCATTAGAATGGGGGATTTACTCATACAGAAACTTCGAAAATTTGGAAGGACAGATCCTATTTTAGCTCATGGCTTGAAACGACTGCTGGTTTTCTTCATTACAGCAGCTCTGGGACCTAGAAAGTAGTCGGAGATGTTGTTACACAGGGTTTGAATTTACAGCGGAAGTAAAAGGGAAAAGAAAGTGCAGGCTTGTCACTCTTTCTACACCTCTGTGTGTAAAGGCGCACAAAGGATCCCAACATCTGTATTTGCAAGGATCTGAGAAACACTGTCCTCGGGCAAAACTCCTCAAAATGCAGCTATACCAGACAAGGGGCAAAATGTGATCCACGTAGAAACTATCACCAGCAGGACCCAAATGTGCTTCAAGGCCAGGAGGAATTACAGATGCAGAGGCAGGACAGCAGAGGAGCTGGCCTCTCCCATGATGCATCAGGCACCAGGAGAGCAGCAAGGTCCCAGCTTGCAAACCACCATGTAGAAGCACAAGTGGATGGGTCCCATCAACAGGACTCTCCCACTGCCAAACCCACCTCCAGCTCTGCTCCCATCACACTGGGTGCCTCCACTGCCCTCTTTACCGAACTTCTCATTTCTGGGCCAAGTCAACTCCTGTCTACACTTTTCTCATTGTCTTTCACCAACAAAGGTTTGGGCCCTACCTAAGGAAATCTTCCCACCCTCCTCTCCTACTTTAAGGGCACTCATATTTATTTCCCAGTGGTGCCTGAGGCCCCAAAACCACCCACAAATCAGGAACCAAACCCAAATGAGTCCCAGCCCACCATCCAAACCACGCTGATCTACAAACCTTGATCACAGAACCATAGAATAGAATCATCAAGGTTGGAAAAGACCTCTAAGATCATCGAGTCCAACCATCAACCCAACACCACCATGCCCCACTAAACCATGTCCCTAAGCACCTCATCTACACATCTTTTAAATACCTCCAGGAATGGTGACTCMACCACTTCCCTGGGCAGCCTCTTCCAATGTTTAACCACACTTTCAGTAAAGAAATTTTTCCTAATGTCCAATCTAAACCTCCCCTGGCACAACTTGAGGCCATTTCCTCTTGGCCTATCGCTTGTTACTTGGGAAAAGAGACCAACACCCACCTCACTACAACCTCCTTTCAGGGAGTTGTAGAGGGCAATAAGGTCTCCCMTCAGCCTCCTCTTCTCCAGGCTAAACAGTCCCAGTTCCCTCAGCCATTCCTCGTAAGACTTGTTCTCCAGACCCTTCACCAGCTTCGTTGCCCTCCTCTGGACACGCTCCAGCACCTCAATGTCCTTCTTGTAGTGAGGGGCCCAAAACTGAACACAGTATTCGAGGTGGGGCCTCACCAGTCCTGAGTACAGGGGCACAATCACTTCCCTAGTCCTGCTGGCCACACTATTTCTGATACAGGCCAGGATGCCATTGGCCTTCTTGGCCACCTGGGCACACTGACGGCTCATATTCAGCCGGCTGTCAACCAGCACCCCCAGGTCCTTTTCTGMCAGGCAGCTTTCCAGCCACTCTTCCCCAAGCCTGTAGCGTTGCATGGGGTTGTTGTGACCCAGGTGCAGGACCCGGCACTGAGCCTTGTTGAACCTCATACAATTGCCCTTGGCCCGTCAATCCAGCCTGTCCAGATCCCTCTGTAGAGCCTTCCTACCCTCGAGCAGATCGACACTGCCGGCCAACTTGGTGTCGTCTGCAAACTTACAGAGGGGGCACTCAATCCCCTCATCCAGATCATTGATAAAGGTATTGAACAAGACTGGCCCCAAAACTGTGCCCTAGGGGACACCTACTCCTGATCTCCTACTCATTCTCATAGAAAGATATGGAGACACACAGCAGAAGAATGATTTAAAAAAAAAAAAACATTGAGACACAGGACACATGGCCAGATGGTGAAGAACAAGCCACTGGGAAGCCCTATGCTCTTGGACACCAGCCTGGGAGCCCGCTAGGTTCTTTCCATCTGTCAAAACCCACCATGCCCATGCCCAAGTTGAGGGTTGCCGCTCTGCTTTTCAGCACTACAGCTTCAAGCTCACTGCTCTGAGGAGTGCCATGGATACCTGGTGCCTGAAAGGTGGTATATAAAACCACTGTCTCATTTTATTCATTTTACAGCTGGACCCGCTGCTCCAGAAGAGATTTCACCAGGCTGGGCAGCACATGAGCAACAGCTCAAGGGACATCCAGGGAAGGGAGGGGGGCCTTAAGTCCCCCAAAAAGAGGAAAAGAAAAGACAAAGTTCAGCCTTGCAGATCCAAATGAGCAAGCGAAGGTAAGTCAGAGCTCTGGATTCCTGGAGTGAGCTTCATCTAACCAGATAAGAACAACCATCTAGGAGACATGGTCACATCAGGGAACACTTCAAAAGCAAACAGAGCAACTTTTAGGCAATATTGTGGCTTCTTGCTGCTGCTCTTTTTATTTGGCCCATTTTCTAATTTAGATAAAAATCAGCCCTCTTGCCCCTGTAGAGCTGTTCTTGGCACCCTGGGTCTGCAGTGGGTGTTGCATGGCAGAGCCAGGACTCGGCGCAMTCCCTGCTTCATTCACAGGGGAGGCAGAGGGTTTTACCTTAGTTATTAAACCCAGTTTGTGGTTCTCTCCCCCTCTTCCAGGGAGAGCTTTTCATATGCATTGACACGTTAGCAGGCATGTCCTGCCACACCTGAACAAGAACAACGATGGAAAGATAGTATTTCCAAAATAAAGAGAGGGGGCATGAAGCTTAAAGGTTCTTCACATGGCATACAGTGAATAGGATAGAAAGGCTATAAAGCCTGCCCTTTCACACCAAGAGTTGCAGTTCCCATGTTATACAGGCATATCAACCTTCTCCTTGCTCTCCCTAAGAGAAATCACAGAGCAAAACTCCCTTAAAAGTCCCTTTTCGCACATCAGGGCTATTTCCAAACTGCCTTAGATGAGATTAACACCAAAGGGCATGTACTGGGTGTTCATGTCCAGGTGTTGGGGCTATTTCCTGCAGGAGCTGCGGCCGTGGAGAGCCCCGGCGGGAGCAGGTTGTCCCTGAAGGACTGCAGCCCGGGGAAGGGCCCACGCCGGAGCAGGGAGACGTGTGAGGAGGGAGGAGCGGCCAAGAGGGGCTGTGATGGACTGACTGCAACCCCCATCCCCACTCCTGTGCCCCTCAGGGGGAGAGGAGTCGGGAATGAAGGGCCTGGGAAAGCTGGGCCTGGGAAAAAGTCTGGGGTATGGAGAGAAAGTGTGGTTTTAATTTTATCTTTGTTTCTCATTATCAGAATCTATTTCAATTGGCAATAAATTAAGTTTCCCATGTCAAGTCTGTTTTGCCCATGATGGTAATTGGTAAGTGATCTCCCTGTCTTTATCTTGACCCATGAGCTTTCTCCCCCCATCCAGCTTGGGGTGGGAGGTGAGCAGCTGGGTGGGTGCTTGGCTGTTTGCAGAGGCTAATCCACCATAGGCAGCAACAGGTATAAAACACCACAGCTGGAAGGTGAAATTAGGATGTTCAAGTTCAACAATGTCCAAATGCTTAACCCTGTTCCCATGACTCTTCTCCAGACCTAGCTCTTGCCTCACATGTTCATTGACTCTCTTGTTGTGACCTGCTCCTCCAACTTCCCAGCTCTGTCCTCTCCTTCTTCCCTCTCAGCGATTCCATTCACACAGACACAAATCACATGGACATCTTCCAGACTCACTGATGTATATACAGCTACCTTCTTTTTTTCAGTTGTGATGACCATCTCAAATGTTACCCAAGACCAGAGGAATTTTCTTCTCAAGTGCTCCCCAAGGGCCCGTTTCCAGTTCCGGCAGGAACCTCGTCACCTCCTGCAGTGCCTGTTTGGGTTTGTGGGCTCACGGCACGGGAAAGGAGGGCTGCTCATCTTCCAACCATTGCAGCCCCTGTTTCTCCAGCTTTGGCGTATGTATCTTACTCCACTTTAAGCAATCCAGAAGGCTCATGCAAAAATCATGTTTCCCTTATCCTGAGATTTAACCCTGCCATTCTTCCACTTGCTCCCCATTCCCTTATAAGACAGTATTTCCCACTTGCAAAGCCCTTTGCAACCTACCCCGTCCTCTCTTGCAACATCAAGATATTCAACATACAAGCACCCCTTAAAACGTTCCTCTGCCATCTGAAATGAATACTTTCACATGGAAGCTGCTTTTTTTCTCCTGTGTTTGTACAGCACCTGGGATCCCCATGTTGTCTTTTTAAAAAAAATGGCAAAACAGAGCTACAAAGAATTGCACACAAAAAAAATACTGAAAGACCATAATAGCAGCAAATAGCAGAGATAAAATAAAAATAATAATAAAAAAAAAAAAAAAGAAATCCACAAATCTGCATTCACCCTAGCTTTGATTTCGGCTATTAATGTGCAAATGATGGCCACTCACACCTGCTCTACTGCAAATTGCTCAAGTTCAGATTCATCCACCTTAAAAGCAAGTTAATAAGAAAAATTTTCTTATTCATCTATGTTATGTTTACCTGTAAGTGATGATATAGGCTGTAATATAAATGCACATAAAATCACCACTTTTCATTCTTAAACATGGATATTTAATGGGTTATTTAAGTGCCATTCTAGCTACACGCAGCACAACTTCCCTCGGTCCAATGAAATTAGTCCGGGCAGTTTCACTCCAGGATTTTATAAACTTAAATTTAAAACAGTTTATTTTGCTCCCTTCTACAACATTAAAAGGTTGTCCAATTCCCACTTATTGCCCTTTAACTCGTTTGCGTGAACACAAGGTATCTGCCAAAGAAAAAGTCCAGCCCCCTGAAAGAGTATCAAAAATTACTGAATCCACTAATTCCTTCTGTAGTTTGTCTCACCGGTTGTGATGACCATTGCTGGAGGTGTATGCACACCTCCTCTCTCCTGTGAATTTACTGTCTTCCTGTTCCAACACGCCGCCGTCGCCTTCTTTCCCTGAACCCACATTTCTGGATAATTTTATGCTAGATTATATGTTATGTGAGGAGGCGCACAATTACCTTGTGTGGGTTGTAACACGTTTTCCCTATTAAATGTGGTAGTCTATGGTCTGCAGAAACCAGTGAGAATTATTATTGACTACAAGAAGATATGGGTTTTTTGGTTTGGTGTTGTTTTTTTTTTTTCCTTCCCCCTCCTTGCAGACTACAAAAAACCTGCATAACCTGCTTTGATTTCTCTGTCCCCAGCAACCTCCAGATGGGAAAGAGCACTAGGGGAAGGTTGAAAAATCCAACCCATGGCAATTAAGATCTTCCAATTTTCAGCTCAAACTCCACTGCAAGTTCTGGCTTCTCTGACACACGGTACCTTTCACTCACCTTTTATCAGCTCACTCTTTGCTAAGTAAGTTAGTGCCAGTGGTTTTAACGTCTCCATCAGGTGACTCATCCATTAACACTAGTCCTACCAAATTCCTTCTCAAAAGCAGAATTCCCCAATTCCTCTTCTTCACCACGTTTAGCTCCCGTGCACCACCACAGCGTGATAGACAGATCTTTAAATTTTAAGCAGTAATTCATTTTTATCAGCAGTGAAGACGATTGGAGGTTGGGGATTGGGGAAGAAGGGCATTAAAAAAAAAAAAAAAATACGCAGGGAGCTGCTGATGGAGCAGCGAGGACGAAGCTCCAGATGTTCACATACTGTTGCTGGCTGGAGAGCTACCCCGTATAAGATTGTGTTTTCCAACCTGCAAGAGGACAGCAAAGCAAGTGGCAAACAACACAGGGAGTGGTGAAGCATCCCCATGGGCTGCATCGTTAGCTCCCTGCTGTGCCAATATGCTGAAGAGCACAACAGYGCAGACCTGGGGGCAAAAGTGCGATACATGGCTCCATCCTACGTCCTTTAGACCAACACTCTCTACACGCACATCCCTCTCCATCTGCTTCCCATGGAGAGAAAGGGAAAAGGAAAGGCAAAAGGCAAAAGAAAAGCAGGATGAAATTTCCCTGAGGACATTTATCGACTCTCCCCCTCCTCCCTACAGACATCGTCCCTGTCTCTACCGCGCACAGCCCCACCTACGCAACAGCACTGCCCACCCTAGAGCCACTTAACCAGGTTACAGAGCAGAGGAAAAGGGTATTTAATGAAAACCCTTATCATGAAGATGCCGCCAATCAACGCCCTGTGTGCAACGGCGTTTCATGCAAAACTAAATTCATTTGTAGAAGTTCAAATAATTAAGCAAATGCATAAAAATTAGTAGTTTTACCATCCTTTAAYGCTCAAAAAAAACCCCAAGAGACCATTGTGAAAGCTAAGCGCCCAGCTAAACTGAATATTTTAAATCTGTAGAAAGACACTGACTCAGATCACAATGCTACAGACAAGTACCTAGCTCATCAGAGTCTCTGCTGCTATATTTAAGGCATGTGAGTAGCTGCACTCCCGCATCGCTGCTCACTAGAGGTGCTCAGAAATGCCAGTGATTTCCCAAGAAGCAAAATGATCCCAAAGACCACACAGAAACTACATCCTTGAGAAAGCAGGGACAAGGATGGGTGAAAATGAAATTTAAAAAAAAAAAAAAAAAAAAAAAAAAAAAAAAAAAAAAANAAAAAAAAAAAAAAAAAAAAAAAAAAAAAAAAAAAAAAAAAAAAAAAAAAAAAAAAAAAAAAAAAAAAAAAAAAAAAAAAAAGGAAAGAAAAAAAGAAACATAACCTTCCAGCCTCCACAGGTTGCCACTCTACCGTCCCTCTTTCCTCTCTGTCCCGGTAAAAATCACAAGTTTTAGCCATACTCAACAAATTCATGATTCATAAAACTATCAGCCTTTCTATGTATCRTCCCACAGTTGCTCAGAAAAAAAGCTATATTTTGCTGGGAAGATGCAGTAATGAGTACATAGAGTAATCAGAAAAGCCCAAATCTCTCTATTTCACTTCCATAAGAACCTCTCCAGAACTTCAGAATGGAAGACCACCTCTAATATTACTTTTTATTAGTGAATAGCTCCATTTTACAGCCTCTTTGCATATGCCTTGGATTCCCACACAGCCATCCAGGAGCTCCAAAACGTCACGTCTGTTATTAAAAATAACATCCAATAACTTCTTTCTGGGTGAACTTTCAGCCTGCTTCAGCGAGCAGAATTGGCTCACTTTTCCCACAAACTACCGCATCCCTTTTACATTATTCATGCTCCAAATTGCTATTTCTCTGCGTTAGCAAACAAGAACAAAATGTCCAGGGTTTCATTTTTATGTCTTTCAATGAGGTGAAAATGCTGTCGATGAATTCCTCCTGAAGCAAAAAGTTTGCTGGACCAACAGTCTGCTGTAATTAAGGTTAGAAACCTCAATTAAAAAGAAAATCCAGCTTTCGGTATGTTGTTTCTTCCCCTAACAGAATCGCTGTTTCTGTATGTGATGGGTGAATGTATGTGAATGTGGTCAGATAAAAAGTGTCGTGTAAATATAAAATCACAGGGATTATTAAAGATTATTCTGAGTTTAAAAAAATCAACACGCTGCAGAGGCAGTTTCTTAAAGGTGCTGGACCAACAGGCAAAGAATTGGAGATGGAAAAGAAGTAATTAGAGATCCCATCCTTGGCCTGGCTGCCATCCCAATCTTCAGGGCATTCTTCATGGCCTGAAGCTTTTACCAGTTCTATATTGGCAGATGGGGAGTGGAAAAAAAAAAAGAAGAAGAAAAAAGCTTTATCTAGGACCTTTTCCATATTAATTAAAAACCTGCTGATGAGACAGAAGCAACAAAGCAAGTCGCGTTGTTGCCTGTGAAGCATCCTCAAATGATGGCAGGTGCTGGCAAATGCCGGTATTTCTTGCTTCTGGGAAACTTCTTGGGATTTGCTCACGTTCAGAGGAGCTGCACTTCTCTGTCCTTATTTTGCTCTGTGTATAAGAAAAATAAAACAAAACAAACAAAAAAAATACAAAGAAGAACTAATGACAACAAACAAGCCACCAAAAATAAGGAAAGGTTGTATTTCTCAACCAGTCAGGCTGCACTGAGCAATCACCTGTGATTTATTTTGGCACCAATTACCCTCCCAGCTACACCTCCAAGCTCAATGTGCATCACCTCATGCAGAGCCGCACAGAAGAGCACGCTGCAGAGAAGGATCAAGCAGCACCAACATACAAGTGGATTCAAATCAACAGGGAAGGGAATAAAAATGAATAAGTAAATAAATGTGTGCAAATATAATATATAAAATATATATCCTGTTGTCCTGGTTTCGGCTGGGACAGAGTTAACTTTCTTCCCAGTAGCTAGGGGTGTGCGCTGTGTCTTGGGTTCGGTATAATAGGAGAGTTGATGGCCCATTGATGTTTTGGGTGTTGCTGGGTGGTGCTTGCACCGGGCACTTTTCGGCCTCCCATGCCCTGCCAGGTGCAGGGGAAGCTGGCGGGAGGAGCATAGCCGGGGTGGTTGACCCAGCTGGCCAATGGGGTATTCCATACCATGCGATGTCATGCTCAGTATAAAAAACTAAGTGTGTGGGGGGGCTCTGGGTCCCGGGATGGGCTCGCGTGTTTTCGGGCACGTGTCAGTTCGGCAACGCGTCGGTTCGGCGGGTGGTGAGCAGTTGCATTGTGCATCGCCTGCTTTGTGTATCCTATTGTTGTTGTTGTTACCACTGTTATTATTACTGTTCTACTTTGTTTTATTTCAATTATTAAACTGTTTTTATCTCAACCCGTGAGTTTTCCTACTCGTGCCCTCCCGATTCTCTCCCCCATCCCACAAGAGGTGGGGGGGTGAGCGAGCGGCTGCGTGGTGTTTAGGTGCTGCCAGGGTTAAACCACGATATCTATATAGAAAATATAATAAATAAAATGTGTGCAAATATAAACACMTATTTGGGTAACTTCATACCAAACATGTTTGGCTTAACAGCTTGAGCACCAGCAGGTTAACCAGAGAGACCCTCTGCTCCCCACTCACCCTCATCCTTGGTCACCTGGGATGCTCGAGCAGACCAAGGGAACATCCCAGCTCTCTTCCTACCCCATTAATTGGCTGCATTTACAAAGCGCTATTTCACAGCTAAAGACACTTTAACTGCAAGGAGGTTTTGCCATCCTTTCCTGAAAAATGGGTGGGAATGATGCARAGAGCAATGGGATTCCCCTGCTGTCTCTGTCACTTTGTTTTTTTTTTTTTTTTATTCTGAGTTCCCTTTGCAGCAGAACTTGCATATATTAAACGTTGAAGATGGGTGGAAGGAGCAGGGAGGGAAACAGAAGGGGGAGGGAGGCATAATGCAATTATAACACCTAAGCCAATCTATTACAGAGCTGCAGGGGACAAGGACAGAAAGATCAGGTACTCAGCAGCACACTCCTGCCTTGAATAAATCCTGCTACTCCCGTGTGCTTCGCCAGCACAGCTCCAGCCTCCAACACGTTCAGCATCAGGGGCAGGAGCTGCCTGTCCTGAGCATCATGGCTTACACCAACTGGACAACGGAGAGAAGCTGTTTTGGTCCCTCTGGCTAAGTGTGATGCAGATGAAACACAGCAGAGCTTTCATTAGAGAAGAATTGATGAGCACAGCAAGGTGGTTTTTTCTGCAAAGGTGAATTWTGCAGGACACGGGGCCATTTGGATGCTGGTGCTACATCTGCCTCCACCGCCGGACATCTGTGGCCACCGCTGCAGGTGAGTTCCTGCAGCAAAAGCCAGACTGTGTAAAACACCATTTACCAAATGCATCCGCTTCCTCCGAGTCAGAGCCATTAACTTTTTTCTGTGAAAAACAGCACTTGCTCCCGTTGGTGGAGCAAAAATGAGTGCCACAACGGAGACGGGAGCCTGCTTTGCCTTGAAATTCATCAGAAGAAGTGCCAAGATCTCAGGGTGGATGCAGAGCACCAACATTTTAGAAAGGGAGCAGCAGGGGAGGGAATAGAAATTAAATTCAGATTTTCATTGCATGAACAGGGCACACTTGGAGAACGGAGAGGGACGAAATCCTCGACTGCGTGCCACTGTGTCACTTCCAGAGAGTCGCTTTTCTGACTCCCACTGTACTTTAGATGGCAGTTTTAAATGTTATGGCTGAAGGGGCTCTTCCAACAAAGCCTTCAATGAACTTTGAGCAAAATAAAAATACACGCATGAACAAGCCAATGACAAGAGCAAGGCAAGGACAAAACTTCTGAGCAATCACCGCAAATACCCACGGGGTTGTTGCCTTGCTCGGGAAGCCTTCCTGCTGCCCTGCCTTCTGCAACACTCTCCCAAACTCATTTACTAGCAGGATCTTCCGTAACAGCATCCAGGTTCAGTAAACAGCGAGGCACATCCTACCATAAGGTCAAGAGCAATCTAGAACTGTAATTCGTATCTGTCCAGCCAGGCAACACGAGTGTGCAGCATCACTTGCATTTTCAGGCAAAATGTTTCCATTTTCAGATATCTGTTACTGGCAGTGAACTGCTCGCGAATAATCTATCATGATACGAGCTCAGAGAAATTTTTAGAGGAAGCAATTGAGGATAACAAATTCAAATAGGGTTTAAAGAAAAATCTTGTTAATTCACACTCAGGAAAACAGCAAACAAGCCATAAATGATGAATTAATCAACTCCACCCAGCCAACCACCCTCACTACCTCTCTTTATTTTGACTTGAGCAATAAAATTCTACGGGTTTACATAGTTCTCCAGCAATCAGCATCATCTTGGTGGCGTCTACATTACAGTTGCAAGTAGGTCCTGCAAGGTGGGCTCAGGCCCCTCTGTGCCCCTTGCAGACATCAAGATGACGTGTCACCTCCCATCGGGGTCAGAAGTTGGCACAGAAAGACGAGACACGGGGTGCCTTTGGGGAAATGGCACTGCACACGGGAACAACCAGACACATAGGCATCGCGAACGCATCTCAACAAGAGTATGAGGTCTACCAGGGCACGTTTCTCCAGATGGACCTTCTCACCTCCAAACTTCATCTCCACCTCAAGACACTTCTCCCTGGATGTGGTTTACCCCAAGAACCGTTCCACAGCTCCACCAGGTGAGACCATCAGTGGTACCATCACAACCCRATCGTTACAAAAGTGGCCACAGCTAGTGGAAACCAAGCTGTAAGCTCCCCGAGAGAAAAGCCAATGGTCAGAAGCACCAGCCAGCTGAAAAGCCATGACATGCAGGGGCGGTACGCTCAATCTTGGTGCCATTTCTCAGCTTTTTGGGCCGGTGGTGTTACGGAGAGGATGTGGCTGGGAGCTGAAGTGAATGACTTCCCATGGGTCAATGGTGAACCCTCACCAGCTGGTTAAGGACAACGGCCTGGCTGCAAAGCATGAGTCTCATCCGGTGCTCTTTCAGCTGAAGAGCAGTTTGCACATTCCAGATCAGCTGTAGCATATAGCACTGGGTGAGATGGGCAAGGAAAAAAAACAAGCCCAAAAAACCTAAGATATTCCACAATCAACAGAGATCCACAGAGGGAAGAAAAAGATAGATCAAACCTTTGATGCAGTAGGATTTGAGAAGTTTTCATGTGAGTATTTTGCTTTTAAAAGACCATCCTGCAGCCAGAGGAAGCACATTGCATTCCTTAAACCCAAGAGCAATTCAGCATTTTGTCAGGCTGGGCTAATGAAGAAACCTTCCACCAACACAGGGCTGGTGGGACAAAGAGACAACGCTCCAGCACAGCAACCTGGGAGCCCTCCTTGCAGGAGGGGAGTTGTGGAGCACAGTGTACACAACCCACCATACTCACACTGCAAACATCTCCCCAAACACCGGTTGGGGATGCAGAGATGTGAAGCATCAGTGGTGAAACCACAAAACAACCAAACCTTCTGCCATGCCCCTTCTGTAACAGTCTTACGGAAAAGCCCATTTATAACAAGAGCCACGTTTATTCACGTGCATCACAAGGAACTGGACAGTCCCTGGCATCGATATGCACCTGAAAGATTTTGACTTGCAATAGGTGCTCTGGAGTTGTGATAACCCCCCCACCAAGACATCAGTTCCACCACTTAAATACTTAAATATACAAATGGAAAACTCTTTTTTTTTTTTTTTTTTTTTTTTTTTTTTTTTTTTTTTTTTTTTTTTTTTCTTTTTTTTTTTTTCTTTTCTCCCCCCTCCTTAAGTTGAATCCCACTTGGATTTTATCTCTCGGGTAACAAGGATGCTGATGCAATAGAAATGTCCAAAATCAGAACAGCAAATTCCTTATCCTCTAAAGAATGGATAAACCGTGCTTTGACCTTTAAGCTGAAAAACAATTGTTTTTGTTGTTTGGCTGGGGCTCTGTGTGTGTGTCCTGGTGGGGGTGGGATAACCATAAAGACGTCCCACGTGGAAACAGCATTAGCACATTCCCTTCATATACATTTTTCTCCTTCTAACAAGGAGCTATTTCACAGAATAACCCCTCTCGCTCACCACACAACACAAAATATATAAATACATTAGCCTATGACTACGAGAGCAGAAGGTGAATAATATCAGGTAGTTTAAATCTTGTCTTTCTTGCTTTGTTCTGCTGGTTGCAACCTTTGATGGAGTCAAGCACCTTATTTCGGGTATCTGCTTTGGGATGAAATGAATCATTTCCCAGACCAGAGAGGGACTAAAAGCCAGATGCACTTTAATCCTGCCTGCTAGGGGCAACAGCTGGCTATTTCCCAGCAAACTGTTTTACTTATTTCCAAGATTTTTGTACTTATCTACTTTTAGATATAAAAAAAGCAAAAAAGGGACTAGGGCAAAGGGATGGTGGGGTAGGAGGTGAAAGGTTCAAGAGCTGCATCTCCAAGGTGCACCAGTGGCAAGGAAGCCTACCCATTACCTGTTTGACTTCCTCAGCAGAAATCATCTCTTTTTCAAGTAGCAAATAAAATCTCCCCCATAACCACGTGAACACATGCGGACCCACGATCGCATTTTCAGTACAAACGAAGTTTAAGCATGCAAACATACAGCTATAGGGATCTGCAGATGTGAACTCACATCTGCAGCTTCCCGCAGCAGCAATACTTCCCAGCAACCATGGTGCTTGGGATACAAGGAAGAGTTCTCAAAAAAGCCCAAAACCAAACCAAACCAATAAAAAACGAAAACAAACCGATAAACCAACTATTCAAGCAAACACAGAAACTGGCCTCCACCTTGGTGTGCCCAGCATATCATTACTTACCTCTTGCTGCTCCAACACTTCAACACCCAAGCTTCAATCTCCAGCTTGTTTGCACCAGCCATCTGAATCCATGTTACCACGGGCTTCTAGCAGCCATGCAATCACCAGATCTTCTCTCTATGTTCTCTATATAAGTATTCCTCCCCCGTTCATCTCTTTCAGGAATAACCCGCTCCCAGTATCAAGTTTGCAACTGCAGACAGGCTATTCCTAATTGATCACTACCAGCATCATCCTTTTCCAAATCCCCTAGCAAGGTGCAAGCATGCACCACGCCTGTCCAGGTTTGCTTCTTAAGGCAACAGCTAGCATAACAAACCAAGGGACGGCCTCTCTAAAGGCAAGCAAGTAAGATTTTATACGCCACATAGATGTCTGACACTGTGCAAAGTGTTGTGCAATTAGGAGGAGGGATGCAAATACTCATGTGGGAAAATACCAGGGTCAACGAAAAGCTGGGGTTTATGTTTCATGGGTAGAGAGAGAAAAACATGTGGATTATTTGCAAGATGAGAATGTTTTGACGGGCTGAGAGCAGTATCTGCTTGCAGTAAACCTTCACTACCCGCCCTCGAGCTTATCTGCACGCTGTCACACAAAGGTAGCTATGCTGCCAAAGAGCCATGTGTTTACCAGGAAGAACAAGCCTTTCGCAATAGGAATTAAAAAGCAAAGATATTATAACAAAAGCGTTATATACTCAGCCATCAAAACCACTTCCCTCTTGACAGACATCCCTGGGCTGAACATTCATGCTCTGAAAAACCCCACAAACCCAAGGCAATGCAAATGGGAATCTCTCAACCTCCCCTTCCCCAAGCACAAAGAGGATGCTATTCAAATCAAGTGACAATCTACAGCACACAAAGGACAAAGGAACTGAAGTTTGGGAAGCGATGACGTAATATGGCGAAAAATAATAATCAAAGGCTGAATTTGGCTATTTCCAACAGGCAGCTCAGCATCCATCCGCCTCCTTCAGCGGCTCTGTCCTTAGCTGCGTTCTCTTAGAAGAACATCCTGTCGAAAACTAACATTGAGTTTCTACGGCCTATATATAGCGGTGACATTTTTATTCTGCTAATTGATTTTTTTTAAAAAAAGGCAAAAAAAAAAAAATCAACTTTTGAACTACCTAAGAGCAATAGCTTTTTGGCATGGAATTAAGTTATTTAAAACGAGTGCAGAGTCTTTAAAACAACAAGTCTGCCATGGACAGAGCTCTCTGCAGGCACCTTCTCTTGCCTGCAAGGATGATAATTATTTTCAAAGAAATAAATCTGACTTGGAGTTTGCAACCTATCTTGCAGCCCTTTTAAACAGCATGATCTGTATTCTTTCCAGTGCAGTGCTGCTGACCTTCACACATATATTATTACATTCATTAAATATCCTTATTAGACTTGTTGCTGAGATGTACCAGTCTGGACAACTATTCATGTCCAAGACTGTAACTCCACACAAAGGAGGGACAGGACTGCGGGTAGTACATATCTCAAAAGAGTCTGATGCTTCTACTTTTTATTTTCATGCATTAACTTTCCAAATAGGTTAGATATAACTACCTAGCAAACTTATTAATTTACACCGCTGTTATGTCCCACCCCAAAAGTAACTACAACTCTGTGGCAGGGAAAAGCAAACTTCTCTAGATTTAGTTATTTACCATTCAATTTATGAACGGAGTTGTAGTTGTTTACAACCTTGTAATTCTCTGAAGCTTTTTGATGTGGGGGGAAATGGAGGAGAAGACTGATTTTAATATGCACATCCAAACAAAGCACATTTTAATGCTTAACAGGGACATTTTGATGCATCGGTAGATGTCAGGCCTTTGCAATCCACAGTAAGTGCATGTTCTGGGAATCAACACATCATCACTGCTTCTAGAAGCAGCAGAAATGGACCAAAAATGGAATAGACGTTGATATCTTTTGGCCAGAAAATAAAGCAGATTGCTTCTCAGGAAGGCGTTTGGAGCCCAACTTTCCAACCTAGCTGCAAGCAGTGGCATATAGTTATTTACAGGCAACAGGGGCCTACACCAAAATTTACTGAAAGCACTAGATGCTTTCCACTTCATTTCAAATTACTTCAGCATAGTGTTTTTCAGCCTGCACCCTATGGCTACTTTGTCTTTTTCTAAGGACACCATGACACCAAGTCTTTCTGCCCAGCAATCTAAACCATGAAATTTTAAAGGCATCTAGAAGTCCAAAGGACTTCCATGTAGCTCCTCCAGATCACATATAAAGTCCAACCAGACAACCATAGAATCATTTAGGTTGGAAAAGACCCTTGAGATCATCGAGTCCAACCGTTAACCAAACACTACCAAGTCCACCATGTCCCTAGGTGCCACATCTACACGTCTTTTAAATACTTCCAGGGATGGTGACTCAACCACTGCCCTGGGCAGCCTCTTCCAATGCTTGACAACCCTTTCGGGGAAGAAATTTGTCATAATATCCAATCTAAACCTCCCCTGGTGCAACTTGAGGCCATTTCCTCTCGTCCTATCGCTTCTTACTTAGGAGAAGAGACCGACACCCCCCTCGCTACAACCTCCTTTCAGGGAGTTGTAGAGAGCGATAAGGTCTCCCCTCAGCCTCTTCTCCAGACTAAACAGTCCCAGACGCTCCTTGTAAGACTTGTTCTCCAGACCCTTCACCAGCTTCGTTGCCCTTCTCTGGACACGCTCCAGCACCTCAATGTCCTTCTTGCAGTGAGGGGCCCAAAACTGAACACAGTATTCGAGGTGCGGCCTCACCAGTGCCGAGTACAAAGGGACAATCACTTCCCTACTCCTGGGAGACTGGTCTTATTCAATCTTGTAAATCCTCTCTGGTTGCCAGATTTGGAGTCAGACATTTCAGAGGGAGCATGAAATGGGTAGGCTGTTTGCACGATCCACATCCTAAATTCATCTGGACATTTTCATCTAACAAAATTTCTGTTATCATATGGACATGGGACCCTTAGAAATACTCTTCCCCTTCCTTTCGAGAGTAATTGGGTGGTTAGTACCATACAGTAGGTGGAAAAAGAGTAGAAGCAGAGTAGAGCCACAGGAGTAGATGCTCTTGTGGATGACTCCTGTAGACACCTAACGGTCTACAAAACTATTACAAAAGTAGCTTAAAATGGGATACAATCACCCCAATCAACTCTACCCTGTGTAAACTGCTACAAATTTCATAGAAGTTTTTCTTACTCTGCCTATTCAAGAACCATTCAAAAGTACTCCTCAAAACACCATGTATTTTGCCTAACCAAAATGTTGTTTTCCAGTTCTTCTTCCAAGAGACCGGTGCRGAGTGCACCACAGATCTCACCTTTCAATAAACCTAAGCCTCCTTACTCACATCCATTACCATTATAAAACACCCAGTACTCTGTAAGGGGTCAGAGTATCCACACAGTTTCAAGAGAAATTCAAGAATACTGATCCTTCTGGGATAATATCTGCCATAAACAGGTTATTTTCCAATATTTTACTTGTGATCTCCAAGGAAAGGCGACCGCTGCTTTACTTCTGCTGAAGACCCTTGCAATATGCAAGGGAGAGAGGAGGGGAAATGGGCAGGGGGGTGTACAGAGAGGTGGGGGGGCAGCTGAATTTAATGGCAGACTACTCATAAAGGATAAGGGTGCTTCAAGACGGGAACATGATGGAAGCAGACAGCTTCTGGGTAAACCATTCAAAATGATTTTTGGAGCACTTTGGTAAAGGCAATGAATTCAACAAGAGCATGAGTTATAACAATGACCGATGCAGGACCGCCTGCAGGACTGCTCCTTCGCCTCCAACCGATGGATCGGCCTCTCCTGGGCAATTCTAAGAACTTGAAAAATAATTATAAAAGGCAAAGAAAAACAAACACAAGGAAAGGTCAAGTTTAATTGCTGCATTTGAGATAATTTTTCACATTCTACTTTCCGCTCTATGCGGTGCTGAGCGTTCCTCGAAACACAGATGAAGGGATTTTGTAGAGAACAACAACAACAAAAAAAAACCAACGTGCAAGTTAGGTACCAGCTGATATGACAGCAGGCCTCTCCTTAAACATCTCAGAAGTACTTTGCAATTGCACAGGGGAAAGGAGAGGGAGGTTCCTAACTGCAAAATGAAGCTGAGAAATCAGCAACTTGTCCGCAGCCAGAGCCTCTTGCAAACAACAAAAAAATTGGTTACAGAGAAACCTAAAGACTCAGCCTCTATATTATAAACGAGAATAACACTGACCTACTTTCCAGCACACTTGCAAAGCTGCTGGAGACGCTACGACGAAAGGCACTACAGAAACCTAAAGCAATACTGCTTCTATACAGGAATAAGGTTATCGCTGAAATGCAGCAATGCACTTTCTATAGTGAAGGTAACAGATAAGAGATCAAATAATACAGAGAGCTAGACAATTTTTTTTTGGAAGATATGTTTTTAAAAAGCATTTGGGACATACTCTTGCAAATGGTGCCCCAGATCTTTAATAATCACAAAAAGCAAAATTAACCTTTTTACGTGGTAAGGATTGTCTCTGGAAGAAGCCCATGCAGTAACCTGCAGGGAGCTCAATTTATTAGCTTAAAATATGGTGATGAGTTGATCCAGCCAGGATTCACATCTATATGGGAATAAGGGATTAATCAGGATTCAAAGGAAGCCCTCCGCGGTAAAGTGGAGCAATGTATAAATAACAGAAAATTCTCTGGCGTAGAGAAAAAGAGGTCTCGGACACTGTACAATATATTTAACTTTGCTAGGGAAAAGCAAAGCTGGGCTGTTGAGTTCTTTAGAAATGACGTGGCTTCTTACTCGCATTCGTACAACCACACAAATGAAGCTCAAGCCTCCACCAAGATGTACATTAAAATTATTTTTTTTTTTTTTTAATGCTGAGTTTGCCCTTACCATTTATAGAGACAAGCTTTCAAATCCTCTGCTGCAGCATTTATTCCCCACATTCCCATTGTCTGTGAAAAGACATTCTTTCCTCAAAACGGAAAAAGAAAGTCAATCTTTGCAGGAAGGGGGCTTTGGTAAGCAGAACTTGAGTGTGCCCACACAGATTGCACAAAAACAGAGCTAAAGGTAGTGTGTCCATCAGGAAAGCCTTGAAAGCGTGAAAAATAACCACGAGCTCTTGCTCCTAAGAGCTATATTGTACCAATCAGCATTTAGTCCTTCCATTTTGGCCATAAGACCATCACCATCACAACCCCTTAAATCCCTGTTCAGACACAAAAATGGATACCCAAAAATACCCTCAGGAGCCCACCTTACCTTGAAGTGGACTGTCCTTCAGCATAAAGAAAATCACATTTAAAAATAGTTGAGCGATTAGCAAACCTTTAGCAACAGGTTATCAGAGCAACTATTGATGCTCATCCAGGCTGTGCTATTAGGAAAGAGGATAAATATTGCCCAGCTGTGCCGGTTTTGGCTGGGGTAGAGTTAATTTTCTTCATAGGAGCTAGTATGGGGCTATGTTTTGGATTTGTGCTGAAAACAGGGTTGRTAATACAGGGATGTTTTCGTTACTGCTGAGCAGTGCTTACACAGAGTCAAGGCCTTTTCTGCTTCTCACACCACCCCACCAGCGAGGAGGCTGGGGCGGCACAAGAATTTGGGAGGGGACACAGCTGGGACAGCTGACCCCARCTGACCAAAGGGATATTCCACACCGTATGATGTCATGCTCAGCATATAAAGCTGGGGGAAGAAGGAAGGAAGGAAGGAAGGGGGAGATGTTCGGAGTGATGGCGTTTGTCTTCCCAAGTCACCGTTACGCGTGATGGAGCCCTGCTTTCCTGGAGATGGCTGAACACCTGCCTGCCGATGGGAAGGAGTGAATGAATTCCTTGCTTTGCTTTGCTTGCATGCGCGGCTTTTGCTTTACCTGTTAAACTGTCTTTATGTCAACCCGCGAGTTTTCTCACTTTTACCCTTCTGATTCTCTCCCCCATCCCACTGTGGGGGGAGTGAGTGAGCGGCTGGGTGGGGCTTAGTTGCCGGCTGGGGTTAAACACCAGCTCATTTGCCTGGCAGGGGTGAGGACGTGCTACCTGTGCCAGCTCTGCTACAAAACACTGAGCTTTAAGCAAACTCTGTCTCAGCTGCCTACCTGAGAAACAGTTAAAGACCGCACAGAAGCACTAGGGAATAATACAGTAAAATCACAGAATCACAGAATGGTTTGGGTTGGAAGGGACCTTTAAAGGTCATCTAGTCCAACCCCCCTGCCATGGGCAGGGACATCTTCAACTAGATCAGGTTGCTCAGAGCCCCGTCCAACCTGACCTTGAATGGTTCCAGGGATGGGGCATCTACCACCTCTCTGGGCAACCTCTGCCAGTGCCTCACCACCCTCAGTGTCAAAAATGTCTTCCTTCTATCTAGTCTAAATCTCCCCTCTTTTAGTTTAAAACCATTCCCCCTTGTCCTATCGCAACAGGCCCTGACAAAAAGTCTGTCTCCATCTTTCTTATAAGCCCCCTTTAAGTGTTGAAAGGCCCCAATAAGGTCTCACTGGAGAGAAGGCAATTAAATCCTTTAAACAAGCAAGGGAATATCAGTAATTAACCATTTAGAAGCCATCAATAAATGGGAACGCACCCTGCAGTCTACTAGCACATAAAGGCTTAAGCTGTTTTATAGGAAACACATCTCAAAGACGTTGTGAATGCAACAGACTCATTGGCAATACCCAATTCTCCTCCCAGCAGGACCCATCCGTCCTGCGAGCACCTGCACCTGGAGAAGATGACCCCCAGCATGAGCTAATCCATCCCAGCCAGGTCGCCCAAACATCAATGCCCCCACGGGGTATTTTGCCATCCTCTGGACTGTTCACTTTGCAATAACTCAAGTCACGGTGCTTCCAGTGCCTCTCCTCAGAGACTGTTTCACACCTTCATAGATCTCACTCTGAAGGCATTTTTCCTCCCAGTCTAATCTTCGGAAAAATTTGACAGCTACAAAAATGTAATAAACCAACCAGTTGGATTATATATATATTACAGTTTGAAAAAGATGAAAGGTTATATTGTTAAGAGATATAATTCCAGCGGCTTCCACAATGTAGCCTGTGCATACACAGAGGAAGAAAAGGAACCGAAGCAGCTTATATTTTGTCTTATAAGTCCCCTAAAATAACCCAGCTTCTGATCCTCTGCTCGCATCAGGAGAATGACACTGAAAAGGCTAATAAAGACCTGCCAAATATCTCGTCAGGACAAAATACCTGCGAGTTCATACCAGCTCTTGCCAATGCATCAAGTGAAGCGATATGAAGAAGGGAAAGGAGGACTGTCTGCTTAAAAATCAAATATTCAAGAGCAAAAAGAAGCATAGACAGAGCTATCATGTTTTGGGTCATTTTGAATAGAAACCATTGCAATCAGATTGCGATGAGCAGTAACTGTATGGCTACAGTACCACCGCAAATATTCTTAACTTCATTTATATTGGTAGACATAAAAAATAAAAAAATAATTAAAAAAAAAAAGACTACTATGTCTCAAGGAAAACAAAATAAAAATACAAATTTGGCTATGAGGCTTGGTCACAAGAAAGATGAGTTCTAGCTTTTATAATAACAATAATAATTTATTCCACCATGGCACTGGACAGCAGATGATTAAACATGAGCAAAGGTCTGCACGTGTTTGGATTTACATCAGGCATTCAATCCATTTGGTTACAGCAGCAATAATTAATCATGGCTGGAGAAGGGAGAACTCTAAAGAAAATCTTGTGGTTTCCAATTTCAGAAGTGAGTTGTAACACCTTTAGGAGAGCAGTTCATCTCCACAAGAGCTGAGACATCTTGAAAAGCTGGTAACTCATAAGATTTTTAGCTTGCCATTTTACAGAAACTGCTATTACCCTTCATGTTAARRAAAAAAAAAAAAAAAAACACCACCACACCATGAGAAGCTTTTTTAGACCTACAAATTCAAATGCAACCAGGACTCACCAAAAAGATCAATGGGACACATCTGAAGACAGTGCTAAATATAATTTGATTGCAAAAGTCTTGGAGCAAGAGGATGAATGCTACCGCACATCATCAGTTCCCGGATCGCTCTACAGAAGACGTCTCTCTTGTGTTGATAACCCATTTTCTGACTGCTGTCTCAACACCCCAACAGACACATTTTCACCCAGCTTCCAATCCTACTTAGAGAACTGAAACTCCCAGTCTGGAAATAGCTGTCCAAGAAATAAATCTCTTCAGTAGCTTAAGGGAAGAACTGAAAGAAGGATAATTTCACAGTTACCATCAGAGGCGTTCTAGAGACCAGCAATTTCCTACTGAACATCGGGTAAATCTCTGCAGATTCACCTCATGGGGCAGGAACACCCTGACATTTGTGCCTGAAATAAGACAAACTTAAGAGTCACAGAATAATTTAGGTTAGAAGCAACCTCTGGAAGTCTCTATGTCTATCCTCCTACTCGAAGTAGCTCCAGTTAGAGTTGCTCAGGCCTTGTCCAGTTAAGCATTGAGTATCTCCAAGGATGGATATTTCACACCCTCTCCGGGTCCCTGCTCCAGCCTTCAAAAACAGTCATGGTGAGCTGCAGGCAAAAATAAGGTCTCCCCTCTGCCATCTCCTCTTCAGGCTGAACAAACCCCGTTCTCCCCAACCCTTCTCATATGTCCTGGGCTCCAACTCCCAGGCACCTTGGTGGCCTCCTCTGGAGGTGCTTCCACATACCAATGTGTTTAGTTTACTGGGAAGCCCAAAACTGGACACTATGTCCAAACGCAGTCTCGCAAGTGTCAAACAGAGGGGAAGGATCATTTCCTCGGACCTGCTGGCTACACTTTTATTGACACAGGATGTGGTTGACCTTCTCTGGCACAATGACACTCTGCTGACTCACATTCAGATTCATATTTAGGTCCTTCAATGAGTTTGGTCTTAAAATTCACTGGTTTGGACTTTTATAAGAAGAATGACCTTCCAGTAAACCAAGCAGGGGTTAAATCATTGGCCTCTGTGTCTTCTTGCTGGTGGGGCTCACTTTGGCTCTAGGTCCTCCTCATCACCCTTTGCCATCAGTCAGTTCTCCAATACTCTCTCAAGAAAAATAACTTTCCCCAGTCTTTACAGATCAATACCTCAAAGCATAGAGTTAACGTTTAGTGCTTATTATGTGGGGAGAAGTGAGAAGGTCCTGCAAAGTTTTGAATACAAAATATATGACAAGAGACTAGTCCATTCAGTTCAGGTTAGAATCTCAGTGATATCCACACTTCCCCCCCCCCCCTTTTTTTTTTTTCCTGAATCGGAAACTCTACAAATATAAAGACTCTCAAAAAGTCTATTAAAATTAAAAATTATAGTATGGAAGAACTTGTATTGTATTAAAGCATACAGGAAAAAATGAATTACATCAGTCAACAGTAGTTTTAAGAATTCATGTTTCAGTTCACTTCACTTACAAYCATGCATCTGCTTTCACAGTCCATCACAAAGATGACAGAGAATCTGAAAAGGCAAAAGAAGAGCGGTGGGATGGGAAAGAAAAGTTAACAGAATTGGAGCAGAAACTAAAGGATATTTGGAAGAAGCTTTCACAAATTTATTGCTTGAAAAAGAACATAGAAACCACCTCCTATTCCGCAATATAATATCCTTGTTCTTCATTCTTGACTGTCACTCAACTCCTTCCCCTGGTATCCCTCTCTAAAAAATGCAGTACAACATGATCACAAAAGGTTAGAAAAAGGCCATACGAATTCACRTCTGCACTCAGACCTTCAAATGGAAGGAGGATCTCCTCCTTTGCAAGTATTGTTATTTGATAATGTATTTGAAAACACATTAAAGACTAAAATGCAACCAAACAAAAAGTGACGATCATTGAGCAAGAGCTGCCGCAAGCGTAACGGCGAAGCTAACCGGGAGATTGATTTTGTGTCATCTTTTACATAGAGAAGAGTATTACAAAGAGGAAGTTTGACAGACAAAATAAATTTGCTTTGGTTTGACTCTTCCACCCCCAATCAAACACTCACGATCTGTAGAGTGAAAGCCAGATAGYGAGAGAAGAAAAAAAGAAAAAAAAACAACAACACAGTACTAGTCCCAAGAATGAAATTCTGTCCTAATAAGAATCTGAATAATAAAGGCTCCTTATAAAAATAAAAAGTAAAGCATGCCTTTATACTAGATACAAAGATAGCAAGTAATGAAATAAATTCCATCCTACGCTGTCCTGGTTTCAGCTGGGATAGAGTTAATTTTCTTCCTAGTAGCTGGTAGAGTGCTGTGTTTTGGATTTAGTAYRAGAAGAATGTTGATAACACACTGATGTTTTAGTCGTTGATAAGTAGTGCTTACACCAGTCAAGGACTTTTCAGCTTCCCATGCTCTGCCAGGTGCACAAGAAGCTTGGAGGGAGCATAGCCAGGACAGCTGACCCAACTGGCCAACGAGGTATTCCATACCATATGACATCATGCTCAGYATATAAACTAGGAGGTGTGTTCTGGGAAGTACTGATCGCTGCTTGGGGACGGGCTGGGCATCGGGTGGCRGGTGGTGAGCAATTGCATTGTACATCACTTATTTTGTATATTCTACCATTATCATTATTATTATTTTCCCTTCCTTTTCTGTTCTATTAAACTGTCTTTATCTTAATCCATGAATTTTACTTTTTTTTTCCCCAATTCTCTCCCCCATCCCACTGTGGGGGGAAGTGAGCGAGCGRCTGTGTGGTGTTTGGCTGGCTGCCGGGTTAAACCACAACATACATCAACCAGTAAACTTCTTCCCCAAGCACTCGGAGGGCACCTCAGCCAGGAAGCAAAGCTCAAAGGTCTGAGCTTAGTCCTTCTCGACACCACTTCACAGCAAAAGCCCTTTAGGAGCCAGTTCCCTTGTCTATGAACTGGGAACATTAATACCTGACACTCATACAGGACCTCAGAGTAAAAAACCAAAAATGCTCATTTTGGCTGCATCATTCAGCAATGCATCAGCAGACATTCTAGAAGTCCATGTGGAGACCCACTCCCACCTGAAAAGTATGTCTTTTAGTACACTTAAATACCAGCTGCAACAGAGATAAGGAACTAGAAGATGCCCACAGAGCTTTGAAACACGATCTTCAGTCATCCTCTCTCCAGAACTACTGAGTGTTAAAAAGAGCCACATCAAGAATATGCAATCAAAGACGTGGCGTTGGCTAACTGATTAATCAATAAGCACTTACCAGTCCTACCTGGGTTGGCACAGGAATAAGCCTATGAGGCAGAGAAAAGCTCTGTGTCATGGAAGGAAAAGGGGTGCCCAATGCAAAGGTTACAGACATTTTGCCCACAAACTTGAAACCTATGGATTATGTATGCATGTACTTCAGACTTCACCCATAGGCCTTTACAATGTTAGATGACTTTTTTCCCCCCCCCATCTTCATGGAATCTGCATTAGATCCTGTATTTGGGGGCTGAAAGCTTCAGTGCAGAATTTATTTCACAGCTATTACAAGGTACATTACACTAATTACAATGCACATTATTGCCTGCTATGTAGTGCACTGTGATAAATCATACAGTGCTATGGTCTATTGTGAACACTGCCATACATCTCTGGACACTATTGCATGTYTGCCCACTCTCATAAATACAAGCATTTCTGAAGTACAAGTATGATTGGCTACAGGGACTAATTTATTACTGTTTTCTTTCAGCACRTTAACAACGTAGTAAATTCTGTCGCTTTGGGGGCGGGGGGGGGGGAAGCAACAGTGGGATTTCCTTCAGTAAGGTAGCATCAGTAGTATTTTCCCTTCAGTAACATACCAACTGTTCTTCATTTTCCAAAAATTTATTCGCCGYGTCATGTCTACTGTGCAGTCAGAGAGAGGTTTCTAGCTTTCAAGCTTGTCACACCTGAGAAATTGGGGTGAAGGGAGGATAGCAGGTTCATAGTTTTAAAGACTTCGGTGGTATTATGAGCTTTTCTTCCAACTATCCCAACACAGGTTTGTTCATACACAAAAGCTCAATTTCAGAGGTAAATCTTATCATTCAATCAAATGCTTCTGAAGTTCGCAAATTGTTCATTGAATACCGGGGAGGAGAGGGGGAAATCCTGACAAAATATTTCTGCAGAAGAGCAGTAGAGGTCAGATGCTCAACGGCACATGTACACATGAAATGTGCCTCCATGAAYCTGACACGCTTTCCCTGGGTGGGAAAGCACTATTCAGACATGCTCAGGCTCCACCTAGAGCAACTGGGACAGTTTTATAGGCTGTGTCCTTCTCTGYGATAGAAGAACCAGAGTTGGAGCATCACCCAAGAGTCAGAGAAAAAAATGTGTGGGACAGAAAAACATTCCACTCCAGATGTTAGCCCTCACAGAAGGTATTTCAAGTCAGGCCCCTGTTCCCCTTCCTATGGCAGATCTCACCAAAATGGACCATCACTTAAATAACCAAAAATATTTCCTTCAGCCCCACCAGATGCACTAATAGAAAAACCACCCTGGAGAACTGCAAGACACTGGTTGGGGTTTTGTCCCTCCTTGACACTCCACATTCAGCACTGGCACAGAAGCCTCTGCCATCCATGTCTGCATTGAGCCCTTTCTCCTCCGGAAAAGTACTGCCCTACAGACAACACAGCGATTCCCAAATTACTTTTAACAGGTAAATGACGCCAGCACAGGTCTAGCAAGATGTTGCTGAGTTTGCATGGACAATCCTGCAGGCAGGACAGCTCTGCTGCTCACCATATAGCATGGAGCCAGAAAAATGTCACCATTTACAAATGTGTCCTGGACACAAAGGACAAACTTCAGAAAGTGACAGCAACTTTGCCTCCAGCTCTGCCTTACCCAGAGTGAATTGAACTTGAAAGAAGAACAAAGGAGAGTCCAAGCTCTCAGAAAAGCCACCAAAAAAAGAGCTTTAGGGTCATGCAAATGGAAGGTAAGGGAGAAGGAGAGGAGAAGGTGTTTTGAAAGTGGACCAGAAAATCTTGTAGCAACATAGAGCCCCAATTCAGCAGGGAACACCCTGACAAGCAGACGTGACAGCACATACAGGAGATCAAGCAGAATGAGATAGCTGCTTAAAACTTCAAGGAATTGCGATTATGGCTTAGATCCTACACAGTTATGGCCTGGAAATAAAGGACAATAAAGAACATCTCCACATTCCAAACTGTTGAGGGATATCTCAGAGAGGTCTACGGCCTTTGGCAAGTCCAAACAAGGGGATGTTGATTAGCCCAGACTGGAGATACAGTATGAAATCAGGCCGTTCTTCCCACACACCACATATGACCACTAAGAACCCCTCGATCCCAGTGGGAGCCCTGTTCCACAAACCAGGAAAGAGGAGGATCCTCTGAAGTTGTCTTGTGCAGGTTCTGTAGATGGAGGAGACAAAGCAAACCAGCTTCCACAGCCTGGTGGGATGGGACTTCATAGCATAACATGAGCAAACACGAACAGCATCATGTACAGATTCGTTCTTCAGACCTAAACAGATTCATATGATGGCTTCTATACGTGCTTTTACCAGAAGATCATTCTTTGCATTGTGACCGTAGTCAGGATTAACATTTCCACTACACTGAATTTGACAGTCAAGAGAGAAGACGAATGTCAGCAGTCCAAGCAAGCAGACCAGTCAACGTACAAATGCCAGACAGCTCAATAAGAACAAAAGCCAAAAAGTTTTAGCTATGTTGTCACTCTATTTCCACTGTTTAGGTTCTCCATGGCGTTTCAGAGCTCAGCCATGCCTTGAATTGCTATTAAATGTGAATATTTCAAAAGGTGCCCTATCAACAGCTGTTCCCTACAGCTAAGAGTACAGCTGCACGGCACAGCTATAGCAGCAAGCCCTTAGCTTGCCCAAAGACCCAAAGTCCTACAGAAAGGTCTCAAATGGGGCTCCAGTAGGAGAAACACCAAAGCTGCAGGCTGCCACTTCACACAGCTTTCTGCAGATCATCCTACTAACAACCAGAGCAATGCCCAACCATGAACAATCCTCCGATATCCCAAAACAGTCCCACATGTAAAGGGTCAGCAAACCAGCATACCCCAACTCAACAGGAAGAGCAAAATGCAAATTAAACCAATGTGAAATCATGGACATTAAGGATGGGCACCCCCACCAGCATGCCCAGATGATGAGGTTGGATGACACAGGCAACAGCCACAGCAGTACTATAGATGCACCAAAGCATGCTTGCACATAATCACACCAGTCCCAAAACAACAGCATTTCTCCAGCTTTTAGGCGCTGAAACTTAGGATCGCAGTTTCCAGCTTCTCTTTCCCAGACACCCTAGAGGTCCATGAATTACTTTGGGCAAAGAGCCAAGAAAAACAAGGCTATTGCCCAGACATCTCTACTGAGCGCACAGGGAAGACCCGACAATTGTTAAGAGGCATGCAAACCAGAAATTTGTTCAGAAAGAGAAAAATCCACAGCCTTAGACCTCCCACAGGAGTTGGGTTCTTTCCTCCTCTATATAAATTTATGTTGTGTCCAACTGCGAGGCAGCAGTGGCCAAGTTGTGTTATGCAGGTGGAAAGTTAGAGAGACAACGAGTGTCTGAAGGGAAGCATAAGGGGTGGACAGTCCTTCCTGGCTCACGCAGGCAATGAGCAGATGCCTGGGTGTCCAACTGCGGGTGGTGTCTTCAGCTGCATGTCCAGCTCGGAGCATCTCCCTCAGCACCTCCAACCACCTCACTCAACCCGTTCTTCCTCAGCTGGAGAAGATAAAATACCACCAACATGGAGCCAAGTGACACCAGGTTCAACACATCGCRGAGGCTGAGCAAAATTAAACTTGCGGAGCACACGCTGCCACTAGCCAAAAGCAAAGGAGTTCATAAAATAGCACTTTGCCACAGACATCCAGGCAGAACAGCTGCCCTCATCCACCACTGCCAAGAGCTGCTTCCCTCACACTGAGTACAGGGTTGGCAAGGAACTATAGTATTTAAAAACTGATTAAAGTTCTGTGTAGTTTTTAATGTGCCTCATCAGACTATGCGTGGTGAATGGCTAATGTAAGGGCTGCATTTCTAGGTGAGGAAAGGAGCTTCTTTGCAGGCTGAGAACCAGCAAGGTTCCCCACAGCCAACAAGCAATGGACCCACGTCCATCACAAACATGGAAGAGATCAAACAGACCAGGACATCTTTTCAACAACAGATTTTTTTCAATGCTGCAACAGTGATGCTTTCAGCTTGGCAGTAGCGAAGACACATTTAAGCATCAGTGGATGAACATGCACCTGGTGAATTAACACACTATTAACAGCCCAGTTATTTCCCATGAACTGGGCTAATCCAACAAGAAGAGCACAAAGATCTGGACCTGTAGATGCAACCACAAAGGCATAACCTGATATTTCATCTGCCTTGATGATATCATACTTTATGATATCATATCATAGCCTGATATGATTTGCCTCGATCATAACCGCAGTTACAAGATATCCAAGATGCTGGCTGAGGACATGCAGGAAAATGAGATTTTACCAACAAGTTTAAAAATTCACTAACAGCAAGAAGATCCACAACAGTGCCAAACTCTTGCCAACTGAAAAATAAGAGAGTGGATACCCTCCTCTAAACCTCCTGAGACTCTTTTTTCTTAACTCTCTCACATGCTCACTGATGTCTTTCCATAGGGGACAAACCCTCCCAGTTTTCCATACGAGCAGTGGGATTGAAAAGCTCATACAACTACGTGCACTTAGAAACAAAGCAGCCCTATAGCTTACACCTCTGCTCAGGAATGAGATTAAGTGCCACCAGTAAAGCTATTACGTTACCTAAAGGTCTGCTGGACATATATATATATTTAATATATTAAAATAAAGGTGTAATTACTTAAAGTCAACAGATCTGGAGTTTTTAGACAAACACAGGGTTGTATTTTATACCAAAGCTCAGTGTTTCCTCAGAACGTCTGCAGCAAGAAACAGGACAAAAAAGCCACAGAAGAACTTAATCCTAAAAGACAGAAAAGTCAAGGTTAGTTTTATCCAGGTCATGACTTTTCAAAAGTTGGGATTTTGTTTGTTTTATGCTCATTAGAGGGAGATGCTACTGCAGAAAACATGGGAAAATTATAGGTGGGTTCATAGCACGGGTCTCTGCCAGCGCACTTCTCCTTGGCTAACATTAGATATTTACAAAACCTATTTAGCGTTGCCAAATCTGATTTAACTGGGTGTGACAGAGTCAGAAAGCTCTTTGCCGTCAAGATTAGTTATGACATAATAGAAAGTCTGCCAGTTTTCAGTCCTGTAAATATTAAGTTTCAAAAGCAATTTCAAAACACGCTCATTTTTTTTCGAGGGAGAAAATTGTTTATCCTTTCAATACCATGAGTCAGCTCCTCTGATTACTACCCAACTTTTTTCCTCCCCTTGTTCTCTTATAATTAGATTACAAAATAAAATTATTAGAGTGTATTGCAAATAACCCATCAGCCTATAGATTCTCCTCCCCCCACCCCCATTCCTCTTTCAYCGTATGTAATTACCTGCTAATTTAGACAGTAAACTCCCATGGTTTGCTTTTAATTATGGCTACCCTATAGCAGCAGCAGAGATTACATAGATTACATAGATTACTGTATTGTAAATACAGTTCTTAGAAGACAATTTGAGCTCTTTATCAGAGATGTCATGAGAGTGGTTGCAAGAGAAAAGAGAAATTATGCCAACTAGACCACCTAGCTCAGCCAAGGCCACCAGCCTCTACAGAGCAGGTCTGGGCAAACTGCAGATCAGCCAAGGAACAGCATTTCAACCGTCTTCTTCTAAAAATCCCCCACTGCATTGACTCCCACGTCCAGCACAGCCCAACAGGTATCCATCATGGAAGCATGGCTCAACAGTATGTGCTGGGGGTTCAGCAGAAGCATTTGGKAACCACCACTGTGCAAGAACAAGTCTTCATGTCTTGTAGAGCTTTCCAACGTTGAGCTTCTTTGTTCAACCTGCTTTCACTTATACTTCGCTGTAGACACTGGGAAGTCTCCCTGTCCTAAGAAGAAAGCACACGTCCAAAGAAGAAATATGGGCAAGAGAGGGGAGCACTGGTGGACAAGGACAGCATTTCAGCATAATAGTCCTTAGATTTCATTAACTAGAAGAGTGGCTCTGGCCAAAGGACCAAATTGCCAGAAAGCGTTTGCAGGTTGGCAGCCAACAACAGCTGCACCGACAGGGCAAGCAATGCTGTCCAAGACAGCCTTATTTATACAGCACCTTGCACACCAGCTATGATAGCACCCTCCAAGTATATTTCTTCCTTCAGGTATTATTTAGGGAAACAAAGAGAGAAGACAAAAAAAGGCTTTGGGATGATATCTGAAAAGAAAATGAGACATCAAGCCATTGGCATATGGAAAACACCCATTACCATCCCCAGTAGGAATGTCAATGCTTATAATGAAGCGTCTGTTGCCTTCAGCCAACTTTTGTCAACAGAAGAGGTTCAAGGAGGGCAGGTCCAAGGACTCCCATAGAGCTGAAGTCCAGAATCCTCCCCAGATTGAAGACAGCAGTCACTGGGGACTACCCCCCTGAGCCTAGCCCTGCAGACTGCTTTATTCAGGACACCCCCCCCATGTCTAACGAAGTCCAACTCCACCAACAAGATCTAGCTGATTAAGAAACCATTCACTCCACTGAGACTCCATTGAGTTAATGCGTGGTTTGGAAAAAGACAACACCAAGCAAAGGCCAAGAGGGCTGTGAAAAAATGTGAGCCAAAAGTTGCTTCAAATACGCAATGAAAGCAGCACCTCCAGACCCCATCCAGAGGGGTTTCGAGCATTTTCAAGCTCTTCGTGCAAGCTCTTATAATATAACTTATCCCACTTATATTATTACATGGGTACAACACGTGGCAAATGCTTTTGGAGCTGCAACCTTGTTTTTCCTGTAATGGGCAAAGTAGTCATTTTTCAGACCCAGGAAAGCATTAACACATCTGTATCCCCTCAACTCCACAGTCTGCCCCAACTGCTTACTGCCCATTTTTTTTTTTATCGTTGCTCTGTTGCAATTGGAGGGGGGGGGGGGGGGAACAAATCTAACACATTGTTTTCCTGGTCCAATTTAAGGGGCAGGGAAAGAACGGAAATAACACCATTTCCCTAACTGGCACTGTGAGGGTATGGAGTTATTTAAAAATACACTGATATGCCAAATTTACTAATCCCTAGAGAAATCAACATCCCCAGCTGCAGGTTGTTGTTTGTCAAGGGAGGTCTTCCACTTGCTTTAGTTAACTGAGCTTTGGTCGATATACGACATTTTTTTATCATAAAAATGCCTACAGCGTGACAATAGGCTTGTTACAAGTGCAGGGGACGAAACAGACTGTATAACGCCACTAGCGAAAGCTTAATGGGAAAGCACAGATATTTTAAACTACTTTTTAATCACTTCTAGATATTTTCCCCCAAAATTGTAACTACTTACTGAACAACTGCACCTTCTTGAGAAGCAGCAACGCTAGTGGGCACAGACAATATTTTGCATTTGGCAAAGATGCTTTGATCCCAATGAGGGCTTCAGAATAATATTCACACGCAACAGTACTGAAGCTGAGCCTTTTCAACTCTGTTTGCAGGTTTTCTTTACTTCTTTCTGTATTTGTTTTTTTTTTTTTTTTTTTTCATTCCTTTCCCAATAAAAATGAAGGATTTCTTTATTCTGCTTCCCAGCTGCTCTCTCAAAACAGAGTGAATTTCTTTCTAACTCAAAATATACTTCTAATTCAAAAGTTTCCAAGATAAGATCCTCCCCAGCTGGCCAGCTTGAGCCAGAGTAGATCATCTCAGGCAATTACATTGTTGAGGAGACAATGACTGATGACATGAGCCAACCTGGAGCACCGCCTTAATACAAGAAACACTGATTCAAACCATCTTCAAATGCAGAAATGCTCTCCCTCAATGACAGGCACCATGTCATTGCCTCTCCTCTTCATTACCTTTGTGCTGCTTGGTTTTACGAACGCTCCTTCCTTGCTATAGGTTGTACATGGCTGGAAGACGAAGGTGGGAAGAGGAGTGGAGTTAGGAAGTCACCAAGGATTTCAAAGTTTCACCAGCATTTCAAATTTCATAGAAAAATTGTCATTTTAGAAAAAAGCTATGCCCTTTCCCTTGGAATTAGTATAACAACAGATTTGGATAGTGCCACAGAGTTTCCTTGTCTTACTGTTTGATGCTGGATCAGTCCTTTTTGGGTTCTGGAGACCATTCCTGTGCAATCACTGCCAGACTCCCTTCCCTCTGCTCTGTAGCTGCCAACAAAATCCTCTTCTAAACCTACACTCAGTTCTTCATCCTTGCGATCCACATCCCTCAGAACACCTGCCCTAACACCACCCCGCACACGGTATCGCCATCCTTGCATACTGTGAGAGGAGAGAAAAAAGAGGAAATATCCCCACCACGGCTCCATAAAATAACCTTGAATTTGCAGCAAGCAGGCTGGAGAGCTGCCACCCCATTCAGCTAAAAGATAAATACGCTCAGCCTTTTGGATCTCTAAATGCAGAAGTAACTCACATCAGCTCCTTGCTCGCTGCTTAAAAAAAGGGGACATCTGGATTTGCCTCTTTTGCAGAAACCTCGCACGACACTCAACGCACCAGCTGTAGAAACGCTGGCTGCCGTCCCAAACCAGCAGAGAAACCTGCCCGTGTGTGGAGGAGGTGTTTTTAAAACACACAAAAAAAAAAATCCAAAGCTGGCAACGGGGAGCGAAAAGTTGTAAGGCCCAGGGATGCAGGTAATTCAAAATACGCTGATGTGCCCTGAGAAATGGAGGCTGCAGCCAAAAAGTCTGGCCTGACACAGGACAGATTCATTGGCAGCTCGCTGCAGAAATTAAGGTGGTTGCACAGATGTCTTTGCTTTTAAGACAAGGAAGCACCTGCTCTTGACTGTGGAACCCTAGTTTCTGTAAATTCCAGGTCAAAAGAGAAAAAATAATACCTCTACTTCTTTCAAAAATGGATACATAAATAAATAAAACTAAATCGTCAACCCCGTCATAGCATCCCAACCTGAGGTTGGTAGCCATTTGATAGAGGGAGGGCAAGGACAGTCTCGTCTTTCCCCCATCCCACCCAAGCTGCAACAGAGGACATTGATAGACTGGAAAATAGGTGATGGTGGCAGCCACCAGCAGACTCATGATGCTGCAGGAGGGTGAGAAGTGGGAACAACATTGGATTTCCATAGTTCATGCATTTTCAGGTGCCAGTGCTTGGTCCAAACACCTGCACAGCACAGGAAAGCTCTCATCAATCCCTTAATATGTGGTGGAGATTAAGCTCATTTTTGAAGTTGACACAATATCCAGGAGCTGTCCTTAGCAATAACTACTGCAATAACTATAATTTCACTTCCCTGTATTCCTCCGCATCTCAAAAAAAAAAGATAATTCTTTCCCTAACACCCAGGTTTTCCCCATCTGAGGAGCACTCCCAAAACACAAGAAATCCTCTTCCCATGTGATGCACGGCAGACACCTCCCGCGGCCAGATAGCAACGTTCGCGTCCAAGCATGGAAAGCTTTCCCTCTAGTTGTATGCTCTGCTCTGCCAAACCCAAACCATGTTGCCGAAGCGGGAGAACACCTTCCTACTTCTTCAGGGAAGACCGAGGAATTTGTGCAGATCCYGGGTTACTCGGAGGCGGCGTTTCTCAAGAAAGACAACCGAGGAAGCTCAGAGCGGCAGCTCTTTCAATGCTAAGGAGATCAGGACGACGGCCCAGCAAATCAGCAATCCCAACACACCACATCAACGTGCTTTTGCCCACAGTTGTCACTTTGAGGAGAGTTTGCTACAAAAACGACGCGGCGGTTATCTTGTTCACTTGCAGGAATGCAAGCATTGAGATGCACGGAAGAAGCAGCAAGAAGGGAGCCGCAAGCTTTGCGGAGGCGAAGCCAACCGTGCTCACTGAGCAGGGACCACCACATGGGTGAAATCTGGCCAGAAACCACGCCAGTGCTGAAACATCGGCCAAGAAACCGGTTTGAGAAAACACAAAATATTCTGACAGCCTGGCGACACTGCCCATTGCTCTAAGGTGGGTGGTGTACTGAATGCTAAACATCAGGACATCCAGACGAAGGCAGGCATGGGTAGGTACCAGATTAACCCCCCACCCAAGGAGAAGCTTTTTTGGGTCACCACACCATTCACATCACAAGCTGACAGCTGGGACAGCCGCACAAGGATGTTGCATAATGGCTCCTTTTCCCCTCCATACACACTGGACGGCATCCCGCAAAGCAACGCCACAGCCGGGAACCACATGTAGGATGAGGATATGGAGCAGCATGCTGGGAGAGGAGAAACAGCAACCCAAGTCCACCAGCAAGTTCACATCACTAGCTTTAGCCCTTGTATGTGTCCTTGGACAAACAACATCCCCAATTCCTTAGCACCCCTAAAGACAAAATCAGTATCCACATGGAAAACAGCGTTTGTGAGGTTCAACAGCAACACTTGCAAAGATCAGAAGGACAGGGATAAGGAGAAAATGCAACAATATCTAGCAAGGACCTGGGCACAATAAGGGCATCAACACATGGATGTTACATCTCCATTTGCTTTAGCAAACAAAGGTGTCTTCTATATATAGTTGTGTGCATGCATATGTATTTTTATGCACTGATATAAACACAATTTTTCCAATCACCGTGCCTCTACCTGAAAGCACAAATGACCAGTCAGAGACAAGAAGAAAGAAAACCACTTGGTCACACAAGAAAAGTTTGAGCACTGAAGCTGATGCTCACTGCTCCCACCTGGACACGCATCCAGAAACAGGCTTAGTCCCGGTCAACCTCTTAACTTGCGTCACCTGAATGGCTGAAGTATGGGTCAGGCCAGTTGAACAATGTCCCCAGGGAGGACCTGCTGGTGTACTTAGCATGGAGTGGCCTCTCTGGACTTCAGCAGCCTCTGGCAAACACTTGGCCACGTGGATGAAGCGGGCTGGGGCCAGGGAGCACGCTGTGCTTGCACCCTGTACACCCCTTCCAGCAAAAGTGCCTTCACCAGCGCTCGCTCGGCGCAGATCCCAGGCGGGGAGAATCAAGGAGCTAAAAACAACTCCGCTGCCTGGACTTTAAGGGTATCAGGAGGTGAAAACCAGCAAATATGAACAGGAAGAGATATGGCCTCTCTGCTGCAAGAGATGTCCTTCTGACCAACATGTGGCTACCAAACAGCGAGGTTTTCAAAAGCATTCCATACCCAACCTGCAGCTGGGGTGACCCTCCCCGAACAGTTCCCACCCACTTTCCTCATCCTCATCATGCAGCATGTACACAGGCAAAGCACCAGACCCACGGTACACACAGAGTGGGGAGCAGGCGATCAGCAAGTGTCCAAGAGCACAAAGATACCACAGAAACAGTTATGAAGTTGGACAGGTCAACAGATCAACGGGGGCCAACACGCTGTCAACACAGCCAGGGACCACCACGGCAGCTGGTGGGAGATAAATATCTTGATCCCAGCTTGGCTGACACCATCAACACATCTCTCAAAGCACAAAGGGACTTTCACATTCATCACATTTGGCGTTCTTCATAATTCACACCACCAAACAACGCCCTGCACCAGGCTCGTGACTCCAGGTCCAGCAAGAGCAAGACGGGTCAGAGATACAGAGATGCCACAAACAGTTATTTCCCCCATCACTGCTAAAACAATCTGCCCCACCACCTGGTCGACTATAGCTTTCTAACCCATCGGTCTAGGCAGCTCCCAGAGGCCATATTCCCACGCAGCCGGTCCTTTCTGCCACACAGAAGAAACTGCACGTCAAAGCAAGAGATGGAAAGGGAAAGCTATAAAGCTGAGAAAAGACGCCTTCAGCAAAATTTGTTTTAAGGCACGACTAGCTCATACTGAAAGCCAAATCCTCTAGTTTTCAGCCCAGATCCTTGTAGGAGGACAATTTATGTTACCCCTCTCCAGCAAAAGTGGTGCTGGGGGACTATTCAGGACAGCAGTAACACCACTAATGCTCTTTACTCAGTACTGCTGCAAGGAGATCCAGGGGCAACAAGCACTGATATTTAGGGAAACACCACCCGTATCGAAAGGGGCACCCGTCCCACTGATTCAGCACCGGTGCTGCTGCAAGCAACATGAAAATTACACGAAGCTCTGCTCTCTCCCCATACGTGAGCCTTGCAGGTGTTGAATCAAGAGCTGCTGTCTCAAGGGACACCATGGAAGAGTCATGTAAATCCACAGCTGCTCCCTTCACCTCCAAGTGGAGGTAAATCAGATGGGAGGGAAAAATGAAAGAACAGTCCTGGGAAAAGCCAATGGAGCTTGGCTTCAGCTGTTCTGGCCAAGAACAGAGCTGCTGCTTGTGAATCTGCTGGTGGAGCAGATGGCAAGTCCCCTGAGAGTGGACCAGTCCACTGAGCATCCAGGGAATGCATGCATATCCCACCAGCRTGGCATGGGACCAGCGCTCCCCTGCTTGCCTTTCACACTGCACAGGAGACCAACAAGGCTTTACTCACCCTGACAAGAGTTTCCAAGAGGAGGAACATGAAGTTAAATCTGAACACCTGCAGAACATGGTCTTCAGTGATTTCAGGGGATTTGGGGACAGACTTTTTAGCAGGGCCTGTAGTGATAGGACAAGGGGTAATGGTTTTAAACTAAAAGAAGGTAGATTTAGACTAGATATAAGGGAGACTTTTTATGATGAGGGTGGTGAAACACTAGAACAGAAAGGCTGTAGATGCCCCATCCCTGGAAACAYTCCAGGTCAGGTTGGACGGGGCTCTGAGCAACCTGATTTAGCTGAAGATGTCCCTGTTCATTGCAGGAGGCATTGGACTAGATGACCTTTAAAGGTCCCTTCCAACCCAAACCATTCTATGATTCTAATTCTACATGGCATCTTTAAGCACTCGTGTTTCAAAACACTGCCATTCTCCGTATTTCATTTTATTCTGTACATAGCTAGCTCTAGAGATCAAAGACACGAAACCATCAAAAGACCAGCACAACGACAACATGGGGAGAACAYGAAAATATGGCCACAGCTCTGACACAGCCCTTGGATAAGGTTGCTCTTGCTCTCCATATGAGTGAAGCTAAGGCATGACACACAGGGACTCCCTCCCCAGCCTCACCATCATATCAGCACACAGAAAAGCAACACATCACCAAATCCTGCTTGCTAGCTTTCTGTAGGACGGTTGTGTACAGCCTAGTTTGACACAAAAATCAAGGATGTGGGAGTGAAAAAAGACAACTAGCCAGACCACCAGCTATGCCTGAGTAGGTAACTAGGTGGCTTTTTAATTGAGTTAGGTAAGTGGTATTTCTAATCACGTTAGCACAGGCACTTAAAACAATACTACTGGGAGGGTTGTAGCTTCAGGAGAGCTTTGAAGGAATAAAAGGCCTCTTTAGGAAGGCTTTGTTTTGGAGAAGAAGGAGCTCAAAACTTTCAAAAACCAGCTCTCCCTTTTCGCAACTCAGTCCAAAAGAGGGTGAAGCTTCTATAAATGAAAGCCAGGAAAAAAACATTTCTCAAGGGCAAAATTTTATTTGCATCTGCCTGAGCCCCATCCTTCCACATGCAGGTGACCCTCTCCTGCAGAGATGCTCTTACCAACTGCTTCCTAAGTCCTGTTCCCCCGGTCACACAAGACTTTCTTCTAATCTGGAAGGAAAAGTGAGACAACTGATTAGTAGTGGGAAGAAAACTATTTCACTATCATGCCTAAGGACATGGACACCATCAGTACCATGAGCTCTGGTGTCCAGCAACAACCTGCAGTCTCTGAGCTGGGCTGTACGAACAGGTACAAAAGCAAGCATTGATTCCTCAAAACAACACTGCTGAGTATGGGAACAGCATCTTCTTTTTAAAAGAAAGGGGACATGAAGCTCTAAAGCTGCTAAAGGGTTTTAAGACTTCCAGATTAGCAGAGGAGGGTTATAATTGGTTGCAAGATACCTGTGAAAAATAACAAATTAAAACCTGTGATGGGAAAGGAGAATCACTTATTTAACTGTCCTACCTTCTTTAGGATCCTGAACCTGCCGTGGGAGGAACACTCTGGCCACAATCCAGTTAAGCATTTCAGTTTATGTCAAATTTGAGAGAACACGGAGAGCCCTGCTCAATCAAGACCTTCACATTTCTCACCAGCAAGTTGTTTATCTCTCTTGCTTGCGTACACATGTACACACACCCCTACCTTGCAAGAACTTCCATTTTTAGCTTTTATTCTAAGGACTATTCTTCTAGAAACACAACCCCTCTTGGCTATAAAAGCATAGCAAGGAATTCTCCTGCAAGGAAAAAGTCCTGCTGCAACCCCAAGAGGCAGGTCCTGCATCCGCTAAGCACCGGGCAGCTTTCAAGATGCAACCCAGAGCTGCGCCCGCAAGCTATATGGTTTTACCCCCAGACTCTCAGATGATGCAAGATGAGCATTAGCCAGATAAATTGTGGATTCTTTAACATATCCATCTACCTTGCAACAGCTATTAAGTATGCAGTATTTCCTAATTTACTCCATTACAAAGAAAATGCAGTGTCCATTCATCAGCCTGTTATCACAAAAGGCCTTTTAATTAATGCACTTACTTGTTTTGTTCAATTAACACCAACRAGGAAGCCCTTCTTCACACACTGAGTTTAGCTCCTACACTGCTCTGGTCTCCATTTGCTGAATACAATAGTATTTTTAAGGTATTAATAAATACTTCCTCTTTACATGCTATATGCTTCCTATATGCATGCTGTATATACAAAGCTCACTAAAAAAAATGCATGCAATTTCCCCAGCCAGAAAAATTCAGAGATAAAATTGCAGCAATGATTTTTATCTGCCCAGGGCAGCAATCCCAGCCTTCGGTGACCTCTGTGCAAACATACCAAGCCAATTACACACTGTGACAGCAGACTTTCCCCTACTGTATCAGCAGCTTCTTGTTGCTGGCTGCGAGAAACATCAAAAGGTAGCACAACAAATATATGTGTTACTGAGCGCTTCAGGCTAGGGACAACCAGCCTAGAGGTTTAATCAAGATTTGGATCAAATTGTGCGAGGTGTTTTGTAAACATTGATCTTATTGAGTTGTTATAGCTAGAGGATGTAATTCCCAACCACCTGCCCATTTCACCTATGAAAATCACCATCAGGCAACTCAGCTCAATCCTCCCCCTCCACCCCCTCTTGTTTACCATCGTCTTCATTAGCAGACGAGTGCTAATCTGGGTATCCCACCTCATTCTTCAGCATCCTACACCTGGGACATCCCCAGCAGCACTCTTGTGTCCTCTTGGTAAGGTAAAACTAGCCCATGAGGCAAACAGAAACTTTTAAAAAGCCTCCAACCATAGCTAGCAGCTGACAGAAGAAAGGTTATCAGCTTCTTGGAGATTAACGGGCAGGACAAGGTGATGTGCAGCCTGCCAGTTTGCCTTGTATTGCCTAGGACATCCTAGGTCCAACTTCTTGTTGAGCAACACCATCACTGCTCTGGTTATAAGGATGCTTTTTCTGCTGGATGTCCCAAAGCACCTTTACTTCACCTCTTTTCTTTAGGAAGGAAAACAAGCAGTAGGGGCTGAGAGCTGGGAATTCATGACTTTGGCTGCCAGCCTCTTCCACTCCAGGAACAGAAATTTAGGAAGAGTATGATGAAGAGCACTAAGAGACCCCTGGGTTTCTGAATCTTAACATCAGTGAGAGATGCACTTGGGTCTGAATTTCAACCCTCACATGCTCACCATCCCCGTTTACTGCAAGGCAGTGCTAAGAGCAGCTAAAACCCAGGTGACTCACCATCAAGAGAAAAAAAATACAGGAGCATGCACTTAGGAGAGCCTGAAGCCTCACACTGGCTCTTTCAAGCAACAAGATCCAAAAATCAGTTCATCAGTTCATCCTACCAGTGCCCACAAAGGCACAGTAACTCCAGCTCCCATCTGCTACCCAAAAGGGTAAGCTATCCCCTCCTCCTGAGATGTTTACAGGGGAGAAACCACCTCAACCACCCAGCTCACCACTCACCCAGGTGCTCTGAATCTTCTCCAATCTGCTCCACCTACGCTTGCGTGTGCAAAACAAACCCCAGGGCAGCCGTGTTTTCCCCAGCAGAGCAAAACAGCAGACTTGGAGAGGGGAGATCCATCTGGAAAGCAAACGTTGTGAAAAGCATCCTGCCGTCCAGCCAGGATGAGCGTGCCCAAGGGCAACGTCAGCCATTCGTGGTGATGGCCAAGGATTGGGAGCAGGAAACCTGGTGCGGGAGATGACAGACGGAAACACGTTAAGATTCAATGAGAAAGACAGGGAGGCTGGAAGAACCGCACACCGAAGCTTCAGATGGCAGGAGGAAGAGCAGCTCTAATGAGGCCAACAAAGTCTCAACAGATTCAAGCCCTATGATGACAACATCATGGCAATCCATCCAGGGCTTCCAGGGGATGCCCTCCACCATCTGCTTGGAATTGGGAAGGAGACATCCTTTTCTAAAACCCAGAGCGAATGCACCCACTTAAGTATTATACTTTAGGCTTATTTTTTGTTTTTCTTTTTCTTCTTTGTCTGAAGCATTCAGCCACGAAACGAAACGATTTCTGCCTGCACTGATAGAGGAAATGCTACTGACTGTTTAGGTGAGATTAATTTCAGGATTGTGGCCAGACTGAGGAAATTGGTGGAAGAAATCCTTCATAGTTGGATAATGAGGTTGCAGTTTTATGAGTCATTCTCCTGAGTTATGTGCCCAGCACCTTGGGTGTGGGTGACAYGTTCATTCCTTCCCTCCCTTTTTGAACGGAAAATGCCATCCAAGCACACAAACACAGTATTTATTTAAAAAAAACCAACAAAARTCATGAGATGGAGGCATAGATTGCATCTCACTTGTACAATGTCCAATACGGCTGCTATCTAGAGGAGTTTGTCTGGCGGGTTTGCCAGGAACATCCCCAAGCTGCAACACAACCAAGATGTACACCATATCCCCAAAACCTAAAGAGCCTTTGGGGTGGAAACCAGGACAGTGCCAAGACAAATCAACAGTCAAAGACACTGCCCTGTACACCTGTATTATTAACAACGCTTTTGATGCAGAGAGACCAACCCAGGCCTCCTAACTCCAACGTTCACATCCTCACTGCTGGGCCACCTCATGTATTCGTGCATGGTCCTAAACGCACTGCAGGGACCAACTGTCTGTACCAGTACGTTCCTCCCAGCTTGAAATGGCGTAAGCACACTGCAACCAGCTCCCGCTTTTGAGCAAGAAAAGGCTTCCACAAGGAGGTTACCTGAAGTTTTAATGCTGTCAAAGCTCAGTTGCATGGAAACCAGAGGGGAGGAAGAAGGGCCCTTTTCTGAAGATCTCTCTGCTCCATCTGGAGCCATCACCTTCCATTACTCAACTGCCTTTCTGGGAATTCTCCATGTCTTCCCCTATGCCATGCCCAGGCACTAGACATCAAAATAGCTTACGGCAGTTCCTGCTGGCATGACATCGACTCTGTTTCTCCTAGAGGATGAATTAGCAGATGGGACCAGTGGAAGATGGCTCAACTAGAGAGCTGGACAACTGGAGTCCTTCCAATATAGTAACTACAGTCCAAAAGACTGGGGATGCAAAGATTCTTCAGGGTCAGAACCTCTTTCCTAGGGGTAAGAACAGGGTCAAGGAAGATATGCAGGTGGTTACTGACAAGCTGTGCGGGCTAACTTATGTCTGTATGGTTGGTTTTACTGTTCCCCAAATTCCCGCTTTGCTTGCTTATTCCCCAGTCAACCCACTGTATTATTCCAGCAAAATAACCACAATACCGGAGAGCTTTTGAAATTAATATGAYGGGCTCGCAAGCATCTCCGTCACACAGAACTAAAATTAAAATGTACAYCCAGCCTCGCTTCACTCCCTGAAATTCATCATGCGGAAACTTCCCTGCGTCAAGAGACTCCCGACAGCTGAAAGAGCTAATGGGAAGCTGCATTTGCAGCAGCAGCAGCAAGAGCATCGCTCTGCTGTTACCAGACTTCAAAGCAGGGTTCCAGCTCCACCACCATGCCTGTTCCAGCAGGAGATGCTGGAACTGCTTGAGACACAACAAGGCTGCCTTTAGGGCACTGTTTCCTCCATGCACATGGACGATAGTCATCCTCCAATACAAATGGACATGGGAGGACCAGGAGAAGACAGGTTTCCTGATATTTTGGAGCAGCAAAAGGCAACCATGAGTGTTTTCACAAAAACCATTGCTGAAGGTCTCATGCATGTTCTGGCTTTGCCACCACACTGACACAAGAGGAGTAAAACTAGAAGCCAGGAGAAAACCGAAATGACCTTAGTAAAAAACCCAAGGAGCAGGTGGGAGCAAACATAGAGTTCAGGGGCTACAACACCATGACAGGTCACAAGGTTGGGCATCCCTAAGTAGAAATTGCTTCCGAGAACCATCTGTGAAAGCATCTGCACCCACCATGCACATCAACTGCTTACCCGATAGAGAGGTATTGGGCCAAGATGTGTCATGTTGCCCTACCAGACCAGAGCAAAACCCTGATATCCATGCTACTACTGGCTTTAGGACTCTGAAACTCCAGCTGAGATGAGCAGCTCTATAAGAGAGAGCATCAGGACAGATGCTGACCCACAGCCCTCAAGGCAGTCAGCGTCCCATTGTGAAAACCCTGTTCAACAACCAGGCACCAATATGGCAAGCCAAGTCATTTCCAAGGTCTTGCTGCCAACCTCAACAGATTTTCTTCACATTACCTCCCTCGTCYGCATGGTTGACAATTCCTTCATGGCTCCTCACACTATCAGGACCACAGCAAGAAAACTGACACAATCTCAGACATCTTCTGGCTCAGCAGACACAGCTGCCTGCACTTGATGCATATTTTGGGGTTGAAATTGAGATGCAAACTGCTGCTAAAATAACCGCCACGGAGGAGTGGTTGCTGAAATACTGAGACACTTTCAATTTCTTCCCTCCCTGTCCCCCGGTTGATTTGATCAGCCTATAGAAGGAAATAGGAATTGCATGACTCAGAGGAAGAGTCATCTTCTACCATCACAGAAATCCACACGTGCACCCAAGTAGCTGGGTGAGACACTGTCTTCTGTCCCTGGCCACTGGTATCACACTAACCGCCACCACACAGCTCTGTAACATGCCTGTGAAAAACACAGGCAAGGCAAGAAGAAGCAAGAGTACCAAGAACCAGAAGCTAAAATTGCAGGACTGTCCCAGCTGTGATGAACAGAAGGAGGTTTCCTCTGCTCCACCGCAGCATCCAAGGGAGCATCCAAGGAGCCACCAAGCCAAACAGGAAGGTCCTCATCCCATGTGCCAAGGAGGTCATGGGAGGAGAAATCTGCGATTTGCTGCATGGAAGAGGCTGCGTGGGATCAGGGCAGAATGATCAACATGGTCAAGGAATAAAAGCTATGCCTAGGAACAAAAGTGATGGCAACATCCCTTGGTGATGCCTGCAATATTGTTGGGCGAGGCTCTGAGCAACCTGATCTAGTTGAAGATGTCCCTGCCCATGGCAGGGGGGTTGGACTAGATGACCTTCAAAGGTCCCTTCCAACCCAAATTATTCTATGATTCTGTATCTCATATACTATGCTGGTTTGCCTGCTTCATGAGCTTTAAACTTTTGGAACACATCTCCAGAAAAAGTTATAATTTCTGGCATATATTTTCCATTGCCTCCATTTTTGCTGCATTTTTATTGTGGTGCCCAAATACCCAATTGTTGAAAAAGCAGAATGGGGATTGGTAAGGCACGTGCACAGAGGCACCAGGAGAAGATGTTTCCTCTGATGCAGGAGGACAGATCTGAAAACAGCTTCTTGCTCTGCAACAGAAGTCCTACCACAGCAGCAACACCAGGTGTCAGAATGTGACCCCCTGCAAAACTGCAAAATTCACTTGATGGTGTACAGGTATTACAGCCCCCATGGCACATTTCCAACACCATTTCTGTTATGATTCCTCCTTACCCCTAATACAGCTGACAGCAACACATGTAGGATCTGAGATTCAGTGCAGGGGAAGGCATAAAGACATCAGTGCATTTCAGCAAGGCCTTTAGAGTCAGTTATCTGATGCTTTAGACTCCACTGATGGCATTTATGAATTTAAAAATGCATATAAGGCTTCAACATCCTCTCCCAGTTGCTCTCTTTAGGATGCAAATGCAATTTAACACAATTAGGCAGGACAGAAAGCCCAGACCTTTTTACAGGATCAACTGCATTCCTGTTGTCGGGCAAGATAAAGAGATACCAGCTCAACAGGCAGGCTGGACAAAAGCACGTTACCACCTCCGGATGGTTTTCAGATCAGCACGGGACTTTGCAAGGAGGAACAGCACTTTTCCAAGGAGGAACAGCACTTTTCCAAAAGGCATCGAGCCCTGCTACAGCTCTACATGGAGGGCGGGACGGGGGGACGGGGCGGAGCAGAAAACCACCCACCAAGTATTCCAAGTATTCTTAAATTTGTTAGCAGGAAAACAAAAGGTTTCGTTTAGGAAAAAAAAAAAAAAAAAAAATCTCACCTTTAAGACTGGAAAAACCCAAAACTCCAAGAAAGGTGCCAGGGCACATTGCCCCATTTGCAGATGTCTGAAAAATCTGAAGATATCTGAAATTCTCAACATTAGGGCAGAAAAGAGAGAGAAGAGCAGAGAGCTCTGAGTGTGAGGCTTCAGGACGCTGAAGGCATTTGTTTCCATCGCTTAAGTTTCAGATTTGAACTGAGAAGCTGACAAAGTGTCTGGAGGTACCTTGAAACATTTCCCATCACGACTGCTCTTTGCAAAGGAGAAGCAGCTTAAAATTGGCACGAAGTAGGTATTTCTGTATAATCTGCCATCTTCCACAGAAAAATCAGTCATCCCTAATTCTGGGCATTTTTTCTATTAAAAGACCCCAAAAAAGCATTTTTGGTATTGCAACCTGCAATTTAAAAAATAAAATAAAATTTTCAAAAAAGGAACAGATTTAGTAATCAAATCCTCTAGATCTACCCTGTAACTCCCCAGTGACTTCAGAGGATCTTTAGGTGGTAACAAAGATCTTAACAGTATTTTTCCAGGAGAAATTCAAGAGCTCCTCACTTGTGCCTCTCTATTTTTTAAAGGACATGGATCAGGAGGAATTCAGAAATAATCAGTTTATCAGCTGTACCTCTGCGGGAAGGGATGAGACTGACAACCACCTAAGCACAGGTATAAGGTGCCAGATGCTGTGGTTGCACACCTGACGGGCTGAAGGTGCTTGGGCCAGTCCCGCATCCCCCTGACTTCATCTTCCATCCTAAATCTGGCACAACAGTACTGACCTTTGTAAAGTGCTTTGAGATCTCTGGGTCTGTTACACAAGTACAGGTGTTACTACCCTGAGTCCAGGTAATCCAAAGCAAATCACTGCAGAAAGCTAATGGCGTGGTCTATCTGAAAATAGACAGAAATCCCCACCAAAAACATCTAAGTCGTCATGATAGAAAAATAAATCCCCGCAGATTGTTGCTAGCATTATATGAATCATCATGTTGTTATAGCAACTTCATATCTGCATCAAATCTGAAAACYAAGCACAGCTGAAATAATATAACAGCATTAAGTAAAAATGATATATAACAAGATAAAAATGGATCGGCTCAATCTCAGAGGAGCACCCACACTTCTTTCTCACCCTCTTCCCTCCCTTTGAAAACATTGCTTTCCTGTATTTAAACAAAGAGAAGAGACTTGGAGCTTATGGAGAAGCAGCAGAGCACTAACGAGCTTTTGAATTCAAAGAGAACCTTCAAAACGAAGATCCACCTTTAAATAAAACCAAGTGCAATTCCCAGTTACTACCACCAGCCCCAGCCACTTGACCCTACTGTTCCTATGAACTGCAAAATTCATGCATATATAATTTATTTATAAAATTATATAAATACATATGCACACTGTCATCCCCCTCTGTTCAGGAGTCCCGAGCAGAGAGATCTCAACCAGAACAGAAGATGCAGAAGCAAGAAAGGGGATGCACGAGGTCTATTTTTAAAACTGCAGGTATGTGTGGTTATTTTATTATTGGAGAAAAAGTGAAAAGTGTCACCAAGGTTCCTTCCGTCAGAGCAGCAAAGGGAGAAAGCTAAATAAACATATTTATTTCAGGGATTTGGCAGAAAAGCACAGCTCCTCTGAAAGGCAATAGGCTCCCATCAACCTCCAAGACACCGCAGGTGCCTCACAAGACACCGCTTTGCTCCAATTAGTGCCAAGGATGCCCAAAAAGCACTGCAGGGCACTGAACTGCTCCTCCTCCCCGTGGGATGCTGCCAGCGTCAAGGAGATTTGAAGGGGGAAGAAGGGAAAGAGCTGGGAGATCTGCAAATTTTGCTCTTGATGTTTCAAGCAATTTAAAAACAAACAACCAAAAAAAGCCCAAACCCACAGCTCTAGTCCCAACAAAGTCCTACTAGTCTCAACAAGAGCACTAAAATATTTCCTTTAACTCGGCTAATTAAAAGCTAATAAAAAGAAGCAGCCTAAATTATTCTTTCAGAGTTCAAGACAGCAAAAGCATCACTCTGCCCCAGACAGGAGAACTCTGTTTTCTTTTTTCTTTTCTTCTTTTTCTTAAATGCATTTATTCATTAAAGTTTCCTCGTAGGCTGTGTAATGAGTCACTTCTTGCTTCTCTAGAAAGTGCAAAGGGATGGAGAGGAACAGGATTTAAAGAAAGGATGGAGACACTCACAAAGCCTGTTAGAAAAGCTTGAAAAGCTTTTGAGGGAGCCACAGATAAAGTGAGGAAGCTCCTCACATGGGCTCCAAAACCTTTTCTCTGTCACCATAGCTTTCCCGGGGTCTGAGTCCGTCTGTCTCCTTGCTTACAGCCAGCACAGAAAGCCACCCCCTCTCCTCTACCCAAAAATAACTCGCCAAGCTTTCTTCCTCCCCAGAAGAGCTTGGGAAGAGAAATCCGGAGCTCCGGTAGCAAGCAGGAGGGATGCTGCTCCTCCTGTGGACTTGGTAACTCACGAGTACAGATGGGACTATCTCTGCACCAGTGAAATATGTTCAATGGAGATCATATAAGTTGGTATCATCAACAGCTTGAGGCATTTTGTCTCTCTTACCCTTGCAGCCAGAGAAGACCCAGCAGCCACCAGCTCAGAGTGAGCCACACGTGTCCACGTGGGTGGGTGAAGACTGCAAGCAGCTGTTTTGCAACTGGTTTTCTGGTGGGGAGGGAGAGTCCATCAGATCAGGAATGCCAAGCTCAATGAAAAGCCCAGGAGACAAACTCTTCCATCACCAGCCTTATCTGAGACTGGGTCTAGAACGTCCTGGTTTGGTCCCACAACTCTCAGGAGCACCCCCCAGCTCTCCAGGACTTTCATCCACCCTTCAAGGCCTCCCTTCATCGACAGAAGCTTTGAGGAAGCAAGCCAATAACCAGCACAAAGGTGTGACACAAGTCCGCAGAGAGACTGGACAACGGGAACAGCACGCATGTCAGCACAGCCTTGATTTATGTTGAGTGTTAATGGATCCGGGCCAGAATAACCTCCACCGTGAAAGCAAAAGGAGAGGCTACCCTAGCAAAACTCAGAAGCATACTCCAGACCCACCTGGGGCCAAGCTCATCAGCCCCATGAAGCTCAGACTGATGATATTATAACTTCCTAATACAAGAACCACTCAAGTTTGCCAACTCAAATCTTCTTAGGGATGGTAAGAGAACAACAGCTACTGCACAGCCCCACCAACGATCCGTTTAGATAGACTTTGACCTACAGTGCCAGACCCCTTGACTGACCATCTGCACAGCACCTGCTATCAAGTATGGCAGGCAAAAGCCCAAGRTACCGCACACAGCATGTCGCGCCATCCATCTTCACGTCTTCAAAAGCTACCTGCTAACTACTAGACGGATGCTGTGCTGATGGCAAATCCCTTCAAGCTCTTGCCACCCATTTGCTCAGTCCTTGGGTGAGAAGGACCCTAACCCTTTGGAGCTCCCCAGCACTACTGCAATAAACACAAAACCCAAAAAAGCACAACCTGAGCCCAACTCCACTGCTGCCACAGTTTTCCAGCAAGGACTCCATCTTGTCCATGTGTAGCAGCAGAGAACATGAAATTGCTGCGGTGATGGCCATGATCATGTGTCATACCTCATGGCAGAGATCTTCTACCTTACCTACAATGGTGTCTCTCACTTTTCTAACATTTATTCTATCGGAGAAAGAAAATTTTTAAAAAAGAAAAAAAATAAACAAAACCAAAACTCAGAGTGATAAAAAGCYCCACAAAATATAAAATAAATTAAAAAAAMCAAACTAAAGACAGAATCTAGGGGAACTTTTTTGCTGTCACCTAGACTGCTTCCAAAGGGTTCACATGCCAATCTAATAATAAAGCTGTCATATGGGGTGATGTGATTTTAGCTTTCAAGCTGAAGGTTGCTATGGGAGGCTGTTCCCAGCAGCAGCGCTGCACAGCGTTTGTAAAAGGCCTCCCCAGCACCAGACACCGCTCTGATTTTTGAATAGAAAGAAATTACCTTTTTTTTTTTTTTTTAAAAAAAAAAAAAAAAAAAAAAAAAAAAAGTCCCAGAAAAAGCAGCAGTCCTGGAAAGAGATGGGGAGGAAAAAAAAAAAATAATAAAATGGGGCTGTTATTCAGAAGCCTGCAGAAGTGTGGATGCAGTAACATCCCCCTCCCAAAGCTAAAGCACCAGGTAAACCTCAGTCTTGCAAATCAGTGCACATCAGCTGAGCCAGGGTTGCTGTATTAGCCAACACCAGGTTTGCTCAGACGTGGGAGAAGTTAAAAGACAATCAGATGATCTCACGTGCCGTACAAGCGAGGAGCAGAAACGGGATCAGTTATTGCAATGCCTCTGCAGCAGTGCATTAAACTGCAGGGTACGTTGACTGTGCATCTAAATCCTGACTCTCCGATAAAAATGAAGCATCACTTCACAACAGGTTGAGGAAGTTTACCTAGCATGGGACAAGCTTTTTAGAATAAAAAATAAAATTTAAAAAAAAAAAAAAAAAAAAAANAGAGAGAAAGAGAGATAGGGAGCTGTGCAAAGAATAAAAAGAGAGAGATAGAGAGAGCGCTGTGCAAAGCTGGTCAAATACAAATGACTCTCTTAAAAGTAACAAACAAGTAAACATAGAAGATATTTTCTATACCAAATTGCAAAATTTAGGAGCCCATTACGACCTGCAGGATTTACAGAGGACACATAATAAGAAGGAGGTTTACCGAGGACTTAACACAAGGGTATAGCCATGAAACAGCAGGAGGGGGAGACGGAGTAGCTATTTACCTTTACACAGTGCGCTGAAGACTGCTGAATACTGATTTATAAAAGGCTTTTAATTCATGTTGCCAAAGCTTCCAGCAGTACGTGCTTTAATTCTTTGCAGGTTAAGTAAAGCAGAGTTGGCAGATGAGATATATGGATAGGGATGAATACTTGGAGAGAAAACACTGCAATTCTGTGGACATGTGCCTATACGAGGTTAATGTCAAGATAGATATACAACTGTGTTATTTAAAGGACAAACTGAGAATGCAGTAATATTAATGATGACAAAACGCAGGGGTCCGTATTGGGACCGGTACTGTTTAATATCTTCATCAATGACATAGACAGTGGGATCGAGTGCACCCTCAGCAAGTTTGCAGATGACACCAAGCTGAGTGGTACAGTCGACATGCCTGAGGGACAGGATGCCATCCAGAGGGAYCTGGACAAGCTGGAGRAGTGGGCCCGTGTGAACCYCWTGAGGTTCAACAAGGCCAAGGGCAAGGTCCTGCACCTGGGTCAGGGCAACCCCCGGTATCAATACAGGCTGGGYGATGAAGGGATTGAGAGCAGCCCTGCCRAGAAGGACTTGGGGGTACTGGTGGATGAAAAGCTGGACATGAGCCAGCAGTGTGTGCTCACAGCCCAGAAAGCCAACCTGATCCTGGGCTGCATCACAAGAAGYGTGGCCAGCAGGTCRAGGGAGGGGATTCTGCCCCTCTCCTCTGCTCTGGTGAGACCCCACCTGCAGTACTGCATCCATCTCTGGAACCCTCAGCATAAGAAAGACATGGACCTGTTGGAGTGGGTCCAGAGGAGGGCCACAAAAATGCTCAGGGGGATGGAACACCTCTCCTATGAAGAAAGGCTGAGAGAGTTGGGGTTGTTCAGCCTGGAGAAGAGAAGGCTTTGGGGAGACCTTATTGCAGCCTTTCAGTACTTAAAGGGGGCTTATAAGAAAGATGGGGACAAGCTTTTTAGCAGGGCCTGTTGCRACAGGACAAGGGGGAATGGCTTTAAACTAAAAGAGGGGAGATTTAGACTAGATATAAGGAAGAAATTTTTTACCCTGAGGGTGGCGAGACACTGGCACAGGTTGCCCAGAGAGGTGGTGGATGGCCCATCCCTGGAACCATTTAAAGTCAGGTTGGACGGGGCTCTGAGCAACTTGATTTAGTTGAAGATGTCCCTGCCCRTGGCAGGGGGGTTGGACTAGATGACCTTTAAAGGTCCCTTCCAACCCAAACTATTCTATGATCCTATGATTCTAAAAATAAAGAGTAGCAAATGACACGTTTTGAGCCCCTGCTCAGATGTGAGCAGACAACCGAAAGCTAGCATACCTTGTACTCCAGTCCAGAAATGGGCCATCTTTTCCTTTGCAAATTGACAACAGGAGATGCTATTTTTACAAAAATATACAGCAGAACCAATAAACCAGAAAGCCAAATCCTTTGGGGCTTTCTGTTTGTAAGGTTTTCAGGGAATGTTTGCCTCTGTCTCCAAAGCCTCTCACACTTGTACCTAACTGAGCTGCAATAATTAACTCTCATGCAGAACTTGCTCATCAAGGGTCCAGCGCTCAGGTGGTCAGTTCAGAGTAAAGGCTGGAACCGAGAGGGTTAAATTGGGCTTATAATGGGTAGGAAATGGCAAAAATCAATTTGATTTAGTGCTGCTCTATTTTGGGCAATTCTCCCCTGTTGCTACTTTAACATCTCAATGCAAAAAAAGCAGTATTATATATTGTTTATATTTTATATATATATAATATTTCTACACATTCATATAATATATATATATTTTTATATATACTCTAAATATATATATTATTTTTCCATATTCTACACTGCTATACTTGTGAAAAAATAAACCTTTTCACTTGCATCATCCCRCAGACACAGACCTAGATGCTTAGCTACAAGGTCTCATCAGATTAGAGAGATGATTTTCAAAGGCTGTCATATCACCAGTGGCATCAGCGCCAATGCCAGCCAGGAAAAAAGTTCAGGACCTTGTGTCTATCATGGAAAGACTCTTCTCCCCCTCTAGGTACAATGATACCTCTTGTTTTCAAAGGATCATTACGGACATGCTGTCTATATGGCTGAAGGAAATCTGCCTGATGACGCAGGAGTCATCAGTTCAGTGGATCAGTGGAGCATCTGCTTTACATGGAAAATAGGGTAACCAAGATGGGATGAAAACAGAACCGGGTCTGGAGTCAAAAGAAATGGAAGAGCATACAACCATGCAAAGTAGATGTGTACCTGCAGGAATACAAGACAGCACCCTCTATCCTACTCAGCACAGCTATCTCTGCTGGGATGCTCCTTCTTCATCAACACCAAGGGCCAGCAGGCAAGATCTCCTCCAGGCATGTTCACAACCATGAACTTCTGTGACGTCAAAGCTTTCAGACCTGATTTAAACTATGATGGAAGTTATACCTAGGTGCAATCTTAAGACAAGRGAAGGAAAGCCAATTTGAGTCCCATGTTCAGATACGCAACTGAGATGCTGGAGGAGAGAGATTCCAAAGCATGGACCCGGCTCAGGTCCTACACATCACAAATGTGCATTTCACAATGTCTGGGCTTGAGACAAAATCCCATCATGGACCAGAAAATCCTTTGCCAAGGGAAATTTTGCCAGAACATACAAATAACCCAAACAGAAGTCTTTATCAATAAATCAGTATTTGTCTAAGTGTCCACACGCCAATTTTTTCCTGAAAATACTTCACCAGCAACAATCCTGAGCCCACAGTACCATGCAAAAAAAGAAACAGCTATTGAGATGCATCAACTACAGCGGCAGCTATCAGGAACACATCGTCCAAGAAAAAATATTATATTAATTGAACTACTTTGCTAAAAGCAAACCAAATTATTGCAGAAGACCTCACTATTAGACCAAGGCTTCAGAGTCCAGCCAGCCCACCACCATCTACGCACCCTTCGCAACTCGATCCACTCCCAATGCTCCTCCTTCCTTGGCACTCTGTTAATAAGCTCAGGGACGTCCTTCCCAGCAGTCTCAACGCCTTGCCAGCAGAAATTGAAATCAATCCAGCCCTGGAAGCAGCTGTGGCAAATAACTCAATCACGTTCATCATTTTAACTTATCCTATATATGAATCAGGTCAAGCTTGAAATCTCCATTTACATTATCAGCCTTCATGATATTAAGATAATCATGCAGAGGACTGATCAAAGGTTCCTCGTAACTTTGAGAGCAAGTATTACCATATCGGAACACTTTATCTATTCCAGCATCCTTTTTTTGACTATGGAGAGTACTTTCTTCCCCAGAAATCAGTACGAGGAACACCATAGAATCATTTAGGTAGGAAAAGATCTTTAAGATCATCAAGTCCACCCGTTAACCTAACACTCCAAGTCCACCACTAAACCATGTCCCTAAGCACCACATCTACACGTCTTTTAAATACCTCCAGGGATGCTGACTCAACCACTTCCCTGGGCAGCCTGGTTGTGAGAGACTGAAAGAGTTAATGTGAAGTTGATGTCTCAAACATTGTGGCAAAGCAAGTTCTGTATAGCAACGATTAACATAAGCGAGAAGTCGATTAACACAGGACCCGGAGGGCGTAGCGGAGGATGCGCAGTTCCGAGTTCTGCCAAGTAAGGATGACTCATCATCTCTGACAAAAGGTCATACAGAGTTTATCTGAGGAAGGGGCTTGCGACCACCCGAAGACCACCCGAAAGATCCCTCGCAACCACCTCCACGATGGCGCCTGTGCAGAAGATCAGGAGTTACATAAGTCTTCGAAGGGCATGACTGGCGTGTCCTAGAGGTGGGAAACAAGACCATAAAAGGACACCAATGCAAGGAGCGYGTGCGCGTCCACCACTGGAGGATTGCCACCTGGGTCGTTATCACGGGATCCAAGGGTGGTGATACCTATCTCCTTTCTCTCTCTCTGTCCTTTTTTCTTTTCCTCTCTTTCTTCTTTTCTTCTCCTAAATGTCTCAATAGAACCCACATTGCCTACCGTTAGGGGTTGCTTATTGTTATGCAAGCTAAGTTCGGGTTATTTATTGTTACACTTTCCAAGTTCAGATTGCTTCTACCTTAAACAAAATGTTTAACTGATCGTTTGGTGTCCTTTCACTTTAAWTTAGCCTGAGGGAATTTCGAAACCTCTACGATCCCCCCACTGGTTTGCCTGGTGCGGGTCGTAACACTGGTCCAATGCTTGACAACCCTTTCAGTGAAGAAATTTGTCCTAATAGCCAGTCTAAACCTCCCCTGGCGCAACTTGACGCCATTTCCTCTTGGCCTATCGCTTGTTACTTGGGAAAAGAGACCAACACCCACCTCGCTACAACCTCCTTTCAGGGAGTTGTAGAGAGCGATAAGGTCTCCCCTCAGCCTCCTCTTCTCCAGGCTAAACAGTCCCAGTTCCCTCAGCCGCTCCTCATAAGACTCATGCTATAGACCCTTCACCAGCTTCACTGCCCTCCTCTGGACACGCTCCAGCACCTCAATGTCCTTCTTGTAGTGAGGGGCCCAAAACTGAACACAGTATTCGAGGTGGGGCCTCACCAGTGCCGAGTACAAGGGGACGATCACTTCCCTACTCCTGCTGGCCACACTATTTCTGATACAGGCCAGGATGCTGTTGGCCTTCTTGGCCACCTGGGCACACTGCTGGCTCATATTCAGCCGGCTGTCAACCAGCACCCCCAGGTCCTTTTCTGACAGGCAGCTTTCCAGCCACTCTTCCCCAAGCCTGTAGCGTTGCATGGGGTTGTTGTGACCCAGGTGCAGGACCCAGCACTTGGCCTTGTTGAACCTCATACAATTGGCCTCAGCCCATCAATCCAGCCTGTCCAGATCCCTCTGCAGAGCCTTCYTACCCTCGAGCAGATCAACACTCCCACCCAACTTGGTGTCATCTGTAAACTTACTGAGGGAGCACTCCATCCCCTCATCCAGATCGTTGATAAAGATATTAAACAGAACTGGCCCCAATACTGAGCCCTGGGGAACACCACTTGTGACTGCCCACCAACTGGATTTAACTCCATTCACCACAACTCTTTGGGCCTGACCATCCAGCCATTTTTTTACCCAGCAAAGAGTGCGCCTGCCCAAGCCATGAGCAGCCAGTTTCTCCAGGAGAATGCTGTGGGAAACGGTGTCAAAGGCTTTACTGAAGTCTAGGTAGACCACATCCACAGCCCTTCCCTCATCCACTAAGCAGGTCACCTTGTCATAGAAGGAGATCAGGTTAGTCAAGCAGGACCTGCCTTTCATAAACCCACACTGACTGGGCCTGATCACCTGGGTGTCCTGTATGCGCCGCATGATGGCACTCAAGATGATCTGCTCCATAACCTTCCCTGGCACCGAGGTCAGGCTGACAGGTCTGTAGTTCCCCAGATCGTCCTTCCAGCCCTTTCTGTAGATGGGCGTCACATTTGCTAACCTCCAGTCAACTGGGACCTCCCCGGCTAGCTAGGACTAATGATAATTGATGGAAAGTGGCTTGGTGAGCACTCCCGCCAGCTCCCTCAGTACTCTTACCATGCTGAACAAGAAAGCGCTGCCCATAATAAAACTGAGCTCCTCCATTCAGTACCAGGGCAGTAGGTACTGTACATACATCTTCAAATAACCACGAAGATCATCAGGTTTTAAAACAGAACATCTGCTGAAAACCTCTGAGAAAAAGATATTCAAGCTASCTTGAATTACGTTTATGTTACCTAGGCTGGATAGATGGCATTCTGATTTTTCCAGATTGATTTMAAAAATAATCAGAAATGGTCCTCTTAACAGCAATCATTTCTCTCAGTCCTGCTTTGATGGGGAAATGAACTCTGTAGCCTCCTGAAATGCTGAAACACTCTACACATGCTCTTACAGCCCCTTCTCTGTTGTGCCTCCACCAGCCCAGCAATAGCTGCAGCACCTGCACACCATCACCAGGTCACAGTCACATCTGGTACAGATCTGACAACAACAAAAAAACAAAACAAAAACCAAACAAAAAACAAANAAAAAAAAAAAAAAGAGAGAGAAAAAGCAATTCCTATCTTCTCAAAGAACTTCCACTCTGCTGTTCACCTCCAACTTGCTATTTTTCTTCCCACAACAAATAAAATGTAAAATCATTCTGCTATTTTTGGAAATAGATGTTTTATCCAGTGTGTGGGCAGAGGGAAACAATTTTTATCCAGATTTTAGGATTATTTAAAGAGGGGAAAAAAATGTAAGGGTGTAAGCTAATAAAACAGTCTTATTTGGGGGGGGTGGGGGCGGGAGGAATCTAGAAATATTTTAATTGAAGCACTTCACTTCTGATACCAGCTATTAAGAACGCAGATATAATCATTTATTTATCACATATGCAGCAAGAAAACTTTGGGGRRAAAAAAAAAAATCACATGGGACATCATCCAACGAAAATCTTCCCCATTAACTCGAGAACGATATTCTATTGAATATTTCAAGCGCGATTACACTGTAACAAAATGGCATCATGCCACGAAGTCCTGTAAATTATTCTCTCACAAAACCTCCCTTCCTCGCAAAGATGCCAGGAGGCTGGATAAAAAAAGTGCTCCCAGATCAAAGTGAAAGGCACCGAAGAAACATGCAGGATCCTTTAAATGACCGTGTTTGTCCCAAAGTGGAAAGATGACCTTAACGGTTGGTGTTGCAACTTCTAGCCAGGATCTGGCTTGGGAATTACTGTACCAACAAGATGCTTTCTGCAAAGGAATTAAACACCTAGGGTTTAAAATGATGGTAGCCTGCTCCAAGTCATAACTCTGAATGCAGTTAATGCTGCTGGCTCGATTTTAGAGCTACCAACGGCAGAAAATTTTCCACTGAGTTTCTCTAATGTGGACAAACCATCACGAGTAGCAGAGATGAAAGCTCAAAACAGCTCCATGGGTGATGCACGAGCTCAGAGGGACTCCAGGTCCCATGCTCACAACCAGTGAGCTTCAACAGGGAATCCCAACCGTCTTTTCTCCAGCCATGACTTCAGTTTAGGAGGAAGCAAATGTAAACAGAATCACAAATATTGCCAAGTCCAGGCAAGCGAGACTGTAACACAGCTAATTAAATGCTTCATCAAAGATTTTCTGATCGTTCAAAGGATTGGGCTGTGCAAGGAAGAGGCTTGCAGAGGTATGAACAGCAGCCAGAGTGCTGAGTACACACATCCAAAAGCGGTAAACACTAACATGAATTCAATTTAAATTCCCTGAACATGTTAGGGAAAAGGGAGAGGAGAAAAAGCCATTCTGCGGCCAAGCTCACCCACATAACCAAAGTGTTGTGTCTAGGAATCCAGTTTGGCTTCTCTACAGTCAAGGGAGTGAGACTGGAGCCTCCCCAAAGGAGGTCCACTGATCTGGAAGGAGTCACAGGTCTCCAGTATCTTCTTCAAGTCCCTTGGGACCGGTGTCATCACTACCTGAGCCTGACCACAGAAGCAAACACAACCCACCCAGGATCACGGGGGACATAACTGAAGAGCAAAGAAGGGGACAACACGTCAAGACCCTCACAGCAGCTCACGGACCCCAAATGCCAATTCACTGCCTCCTCGAACATGCAAGCTGATTTTTCCTCTTACGTAAAGCATTCAGGAAATTTACTTTGGTATGTCTTAGAATTAGCTACACCAGGCTCAATAAATGCAAAGCGATGATGGAGAGGAAGTGTTACAACATGCACGCTCCTAACACGAACCAAAGCCAACAAAAAGGAACTGGATGTCACCACTGGCACCTCAAAAAGTAACTTTGCCCAAGGCTACTACTTTCAGGTAAGCAACAGGATGCACAGGAAAGATGACAGAATAATATAGAGGTTATTATAATGTAAAATATAATTATTATAGAATATTATAATGTAAAATTATAAGGTAAAATTAGTGGTGCACTGTCATTTGGATCTTGTTCTTTTCAATAGAGAAGGAGCTCACAGAAGTAAAGAGGAGAGATGAGCAGCAAAAATGCTCCTTGCCCCATGGTGACAGGGAAGAAGGAAGGAGACACACTGAAGGAATAAGTTTGATTTAGAAAAGACACTGACACCAAACACAGCAGAAACGAACTAAATAAGGAATAGTTTAGAGAAGACATCTGGAACCTCTGTGCTTCCTACCACATACCAGAAATCTCCCACAAAAAATGAAAAGTCAGGAAATTCTCACGAGATAAGTGAAAATTTTTGAGTAATTGAACTGTAGCACAGGTTGTGGAGTCCAAGAACTCAAGCATCCAAAGGCACTGGGAAGTGCATAACAAAACCAGCCAAAGTTGTCATAACTAAGTTATAACACAAATGCTTAAGCCAGCCTTAATGATTAACCATCAGGAGAAACCCAGGGAGAAATTATCACCACATTTGCATATTAGGACATTACTTTCTCTTCTTTTGAGCATGCTATTACTGGTCACCATCCAAAAGAGAGATTCTTGAGCTAAATGAACCCTGTGTCTCACTAGGCAATTCCTAGACTACTTATAATTAAAGGCACCATTAAGCCTTCAGAGAACCAGATGCCAATCCATGTCAAAAGTTACACAGCTGAACGTGGTCCAATTACACTGCATTCAAGAGATACTCCACATCCCAAATAGATATAATTTCATAGGAAGCTTTTTCCATACCTTACAATCTTAAGATCATTCGAGATGCTCTTGCCCGTATTATCCCTTGTTTAGAAAAGACAAGACTGTCCCTAGTTATCTGCCAGCAAGATTAAGATGGGGTGAGTGGCAAAGAGAAAAAAAAGCCCATCTAATCACTGATACTGTGGGGAAGTAAATTAAAAAATTAAAAAATTTTAATGAAAAAAAAAGTTTACATGGAGAAACAATCTCTTCCTCCCCATTTCACACTTTTTTGGGGGTAGGGGAAGGGTGATATTTTGGGCTCCCTTTTTGCATGCTTATTCAGGATCTGTACAGCCAAGCAACTGTACAGTCTTGCGGAGTGGTAAATGCCACAAGACCAGTTCATCCATTCTTGAAAAAATCTTTTATAAACAATGTAAAGGGATAATTAAGCGCCATGAAAAGGGATCTTGCACAACCTGATCTGGGTGACAGAACACCCTGAAATATCTTTCAGATTAAGATGTTGATCAAGCTTTCCCCTCTGCATTTAAATGGGAAAAGAAAGTCCAAACTACAAATCGACTCAGAAACAGCCATCATACAAGATACTAAAAATATTATCATCTAAACACAGGAAGGTCAAAAAATAAATTCTTATCTGCTTTCTCAACATAACGCAGAAAGCAAGTCTATTCTTAAGCATACACCAAGGCCAGTGAATTTGGGAAAAAGACAGATGGGAGAATATGTAGGAGAATATGTTCCCCGAATAMTTCCACAAATAGGCTACCAAAAGTCAAGAGAGATGCTGTGCCACAAGAGATGAAGAAGTCACAGGAGATGCACTTCTTGACATTCCCCACCAGGAGATCTTCTAGAAGAGACAGAGAAGTCTTTACTACTTGTTACCATGGCACTGCCTCCAGACACTCATCCTACAGTTTTCCATATTTGCAAACAAAATGGCCAGGCTCCCGTGGTCATGGAGTGACAGATGCCACTTTCTCAGCTTTTCCTAGCAATGTGGTGATGATCACCACAAAGAATTACAGCGAAACAAGAACCATCAATGGTCTACACTAACTTTCCCATTTACTAGTCCCATTCTCCCACCGTTTCAGCTGCTCCTAGAACTTGAAGCTGTTGGCCAGCTTCAATCAAACTGGAGAAAAAAAAAAAAGAAAAAAAAAAGAAAAAAAAAAGAATCTTAAAACATAATTACCACCCTGAAAGTTGGGTGAAATATTAAGGGCTGAATCAAGGAAAGAAAGATAAGTGAACACCAGTGTGGAGAAGTAGACCGAAACACAACACTTGCAGCAACTACCCAGCATGTGGATTACCTACGAGTAGACAAATTGGGGACCAGCCAGAGTTATGATTTCTCCTGGGGTSGGGGTAGAAACTAGAGCTGGCAAGTGGCAGAGATGTGTCAGGAGGTGAAAGGCACATCCGTAGGAAATCAGGTGTCTTCTGCTTGCTCTTCAGTAGATGGAGCGTGGAGAGCAGCTGGAGATCCTCCTTCTGAGGCTCGTATTTTAGACATTTCTTTTGTCACATCCTGGTTGATGTCCCCACCAACAGCAAGGTCAATTTTAGTGGTGTAGCCAGCCACTAATGCTCCAGCCCTAAAGTCACTTCAGCCACTTGGGTTTCCTCACGTATACATAATCTGACAAGCACCAGAGTATCAGTATATTGCTGCCCAAAAACCTCCCGTGAGAAGCAGATGTCCCACAACCAGAGGCCTGAAGACTATGTTCTTGCTCCCCAAGTATACAGTGTCCAACCAGCAAATTACACAGTGTGTTTCCAACATAAACCTGTCGTGCTCTGACAAATGCATCCACTCACATTACTCTCCCATTTGATCAAGAAATTGGGACCATAATTAAGTAGAACAGGGGACTAACAGAAAGGTGTACTTCAGTTAAAACAATGACCTGATTTTTGTCACTTTACTCCAAAAACTAGATCTACATCATTCATTGCATGAATTTGCTTTTCTATTTTAAAGATTTTTGCCATCTAACACACAGTCTTGTTTGCAGTCAAGTCAGAGCAAAATTGATGAATGCCAACACAGCTGGATCTCAACAGCCCTTCCACTAAACTGCAGTGTAAAAATTAAGGGAGTGCCAGAGATTACTAAGAAAAAAACAGCAACACACCTGTAGGTTTCCAATCAAAAGTAATCTCATGGAGATGGAAACAATTCCAGGTGCAGGGGAAGCATGCAAAGGAAAGCACACATGGCAGAGTTTGCATTAGTCCAGTTTCTAACCAAGTCACAGCTGCCTGTATTGCAACGACCCTAATTGGCATTTCCAGTTGTGAGATGGGAAAAATCAGCTGACGTGAGCATCTTTGCCTACAGTCCCAGAAAACGTAGGTTGAAGAAGGCACAGAGGTCTATCCAAAGCATACATGAAGAAGAAGAAGAAGAAAAAGAAAAAGAAGAAAAAAAAAAAAAAAAAAAAAAAAAGGTTTTAAAAAAACCCCCAAAAAAAAAAAAAAAAAAAAAAAAAAAAAAAAAAAAAAAAAAAAAAAACACACACATTCTTTCTTTTCCACACATTGAGCTAGCTAAAGCAGTCCACATTCTCCAGTTTCTACCACCAGCATTTACTTACCACCATCCTCAATTATGAAAACAAACTCCAAGTGATAATGCATGATCCTCCTGCAAAACTAAACTGAGATGGATGGACGGCGAGAGGTATAATTTAAGACAGTTTATATTGCTCACAGTACCAAGAACACTGCATTCAGGCTACAAGAAAGGTCACTGGTAAATTGAAGTCAGCAGAAGGCAACAGAAAAGTTTACAAACCACATCTCAACAGAAAAAGGAGCTAATTTGGGCATTCAGGGAAAAAAGCAACCAGAGAGTAAGTCTGGGTATGCAAGAGCCTTCCTCACCCCAGACATATGAGCATACTCATCTTCAGAGGCCCCAAACATCCTATGATGAAGCACACGAGATTTGCATTAGCACCATCAATAGTAGCACCCAGCGTGACAGGAACCTCCTCCTTGGCAAAGCCATACATAACAACACAGAAGAACAGTTTGGAGTTATCTCCCATCTCCCAGCTGGCTCATTCCTTTTAGTGCAGAAGTCTTGGTAGCCAGGATCTCCCTCCAGCAAAGTGCAAAGGATGGCTGCCCTGAGCTGGCTAGACTTAAGCTTTCAGCCTTTTTGCAAATGCTACAGGCGATAAGAAATGTAGAGTTCACTTCTTCCCTTCTGAACACTATCATCCGATGAAAACACAGTTTCTCAAGTAAAGGAGAAACTCTTTATGTGGTTTTGTTGGAAGAACGTGATGGAGGTCTTCATTGCATGTCATCGTAGAATCACAGTAGAATCACATAGAATCACAATCTTCCAGGTTGGAAGGGACCTCAAGGATCATCTGGTCCAACCTTTCTTGGCAAAAGCACAGTCTAGACAAGATGGCCCTGTCCAGCCAAATCAGCAGACAACTGACACACAGCACTGTGTCATTGACTTCAGTGGGTCCTTCACAGTCCAAACTCCAGTTGGGAGTTTCATGCTGAGGCCAAAGGAGAGAACAGGAAAACATGAAGCAGCTCAATCTAACAGGACAGGCTGAATCTCATCCTACTTTCCTTTCCAACTTTGGACCATCCACATAGACACACTTGCCACAAAACAACTCAGGCTCTCTAAAACAAAGATAGTCACCCTGACCTCACAGAGGTGCTACTTTGCATAATCGAGTTCCTCGACATTACCATTTCTTCGGTTCCACTTCCAGGGGAAGAGAGGGCATACACCAAATACCTTGAATGTCAGGCAATTCAGCTGTTTCGGATCAGGAAGAGTAAGGGAAATGCCCTAAATGTCCAACTTCCAGAACAGTATCTTGAAAAAAGTCACATTCCCCTTCAACTCAAGAGTCTCCAAGTCTGTTTTGTTTGCTCAACACATGCCTTTGCAGCGATAAAACCACCACACATTTCTACACTGCATAGCACTGAGTACTGCAGAGCAACATGTTCTTGAAGCCAATAGTAGTTGAGCATCCCTGCTCATGTCCCCTACAAAATGGTCCCCTACAAAATGCTTCCTGCCATGATAACCCCTGCTCCACTACTCTGTATCCCCGCGACACTTCTGTCACAATCCCTCCATATCCTCCATATATCCATGGATGCTTCCCCTCTGCAGCTTCAAGCCCCATCCATGTCTCAATTTGTTCTCCAGAACATCCTCCCAAGTACCACAGAGGCAGCAAGCAGCATACATGGGTAATCTAGACCTGGACACGTACTAACTGGTTGACTGGATGATACCAATAAAATAGATAATCACTGAATTTTGCTGTGTTTCCCTTGACGACACTGAGATATTAAGGCCTTACGTGCTTCATGAACACGTTCATTGATGGTTGGGTAGAGGAGAAAAGCCCAAATCAGCGAACTGTACTCTCTTCTCTGATGTGATTAACTCAGCCAACCTACTGAAGTGGAAGAGGCAGAAAGACACCGACAGGAGAAAGCCTTAAAAGAAGTGAGAGACTTCAGACTATCAAAAAAAATTACACTTCTGAAAACAACTTAATAGCATTCATCTGTTCTCACTCTCATACCCATGCCCCAAACACTGTATTTGTATTTAATTTTCTGGTTCACCAAGTAGAAAAATAACCTGTTCCTCAGGCTTCCAGCTTTATTTACGTACTTGGTTAGGACTGAGCTGAACATTCAAACCTGTCATTGAAGGTTTCAGGTGCTCCTAGCTCAGGTTTGCACTTACTGTGTGGCAAAGCATCAGTGATGGAGACTTTGCACTCCACATCACAGACAGTGGCGCTGCCCAGAAGAAACCACCTTCCACCCTACCACGCCAGCCAAGGTCCCACCATGTCCCGATGGCTGGCACTCAGCCTCTTCAGGTGGGGGTGCAAGCAAGATTAATCCAACCCAAGCGAGAGCAGCAAGCTGCCTCATAGGGCTAAGACTACATCTCATCTATCCAAAATCTAAGTCACTTTATTTTTGGTAGGGTTTCATTTTGAATGAATCAGGCTTTTGAACTGGCTCACCACGCAGACACCAGCACACCAATGCCAAAATGTTGGATAGGGCTGAAGTCCATGRGTCCACTTAAAAGAGAGTGAGGCCCTGATTTTATTGGCTTAAAATGATGCAAAAACGCATCTTTGGGCTGCAGCTCCGTGATGCATTAGCTCTGACAAGCGAGATGAGTCAAGACCTCCCCACACTGCTCCTTCCCCGCCCCACTCCACAGCTGGCTCTCCGCTCTCTTGCTAATACAGCAGCCAGCAGCTCATGCTGTAAATCAGATCAATGAAACACTCAGTTAAAAATAACAGCCCAAAACTCCTCCATTGCAGGAGAGCCTTTAGTATTACAAATGATGAAAGCACGTTTCTAAAAAAAGCAAGCTGAGTTGAGAGCAATTTCTGAGAAGGTGGCAAAAAACCAGCACCAAGCCCAGCCAGCAGAACAAGGGCTGGGTTGCTCCAAGCATTGCTGGGTCACCAGAATAACCCTGATAGTGGGTAAACAGGTCTCAATACCCCCAGCTAGTAGCTACCTAGATCAAAGATGTTGCCTGGCTCCCATTCTGGACCTGTGTGGGGATGCTGTAGGAGCAGGACATTCAGAGGACACCACCATTTTCTGCTTGTGAGCTAGTCCTTGGGCATCTCCTTGCCCAGTGGGCTGCGTTATTCCTGCCTCGTGGCTGGGAGACGAGGGAAGACGTTGAGATGCAGCTTCTGGGGTCAAGAAACAGCATCCTTGCGGTGAGCACAAGCATTTGGCCTGTGGTGCTTACTGAAACTGTGAGAGAACAGAGAAGAGACACCCCTGAGGTTTTTTTACAACTATTTTAATGATTGATGCTGGGAAATATGAGGGATTTGGCGGTTGGGGTTTTTTCCCCCCTTTTCATCTGATCTAAGCACCTTCCATCTACACACACATTAAGTAAATAACTGGCTGTCCCCACGCCTGGACCAGACCAGTGCTTCACCCACAGCAGCCAGGTCCATCTGCAGGAGGATCTGCAACAGCCTCTGGCTCACGGCTTCCCATGGACACCGCGGCATCTCACCTCCTGTTTCCAACACTGGCATGCAATCCCGCTACAGTGATTGCGGCTTTTAATGCCTTTTACAAACATCTCATTCACTCCATATTATTCCCTCAGAGCAGCTACTCCTTCATTTTACCCCTGAAGACACCAAGCTAAAATATTCGTCGGATTAAACACAAAAACCTATAGCTCTAGGCAGTCATTCAGGACAGAGGAGTTGCTGTTACGCAGTTCTCTGATATAGTACAGCAGTATAATACCATCCTTGCAATAAAAGTACAGAATGAGCTTCTAAAGATGCCTTTCTAAACTAGATGTTTTTAAGTGAATTTAGGTTTCATGACAAGCTCTTTTTGCTTACTTCTCACTTTTTCTCATCCTTTTTTTTTTTGGGCGGGGGGCCCAGACAAGGGCTGTTCTTTCTTGAGTTCAACACTAAATAAGAGGGACCCCAAAATATATTGAAAATGCACTCTTAAGGCATGGCACACAGCATATTTCAAATAAACGCAGCTGAAAATCTCCAAAATATCAAAAGCTATTTCACTAAAGGGTTTCACTTGCTTTACACATTCACACAACTTCTAAAAAGTTGAATCTCTTCCAAATATTTTAACTCAATTGCATGGACAAACTCACCAGCACAGGAAGGTGCCAACAACCCCATGGTTCACATCTCTGTAGTCTTCCCAGGCTCCAGAGGACTTCCCAAATCTGTGTGGGACATCAGGCTTCCTCAGGATCTACTGCCCTGAAACGTCCTTGCTGTGAGCTGGGCTTTGCTTCCAGCCTCTCAACTGGATCTGATGCTGATCATCATCTCCTCACTTCCTTTTATTCTCCAGTAAATTTGAAGTTATCCAAGTCAGGAACCAACCTTCTTGTCTTGCACTTGCACGGCTTCCAGCTCGCAATACCTATATCCTACAACAGTGCTCAAACTCAATGATTACCAGCCGGACCTTCAACAGTAGGACATATATTTGTGTGGCTCTACTCTGTCTACATGCAGGGAAGAGGTTTCTGATGGGGCGTTAGAGCTCAGTCCCTTCTCCATCATTCCCATGGCATCCTGCCATACACCTCCATCAAGCTCCAGCTTCAGCCCACCATGACAGGATACAACTCATTATTTTAGGGAAAGCTTTAAGGTGCAGCTGACTCTTCCRTTCCACATCCAGATATCCCCAGAAATCTTTAGAGCAAACCATGGAGGTGTGCGTTTACACATGCACATCGTCCACATCTCAGCCACAACAGATCACAAACACTGAACGAGACCTGATACGCACTATTTTATTCGACCTTTGATTATGATGGAGCCAAAGTAAGGTGATTCCAGCCTATAAATATTCCTGACTCAGCCTGCACGTGCAGACTAAAGAAGCTTAGACCTCAAACCTTGCCTTGAAGGTAAGTGTGCAGCAGCATCGAATCACCCCTGTTGTTTCACCTTAAATAGACAAGAGTGAGGTGTTGACACTGAAGTGATGCTTTGCAATTCAGGCAATCTCTCTTCAATTGCCAGGCTTGCATAAACTCTGTAATGCAGTATTGTGTATCTAGGAGAATTAAAAACAAGGCATAGTCATTTCACCTGCCTCCGAAGCATCCTAGTGCTGCAAAATCCATAGGAAGGACTCTTGGTTTAATGGGGTGTTATTCTGCTTCAGTATAGCACAGCAAGAAATGGACTTGCATCATTTTAATTTTTAACATTCAAGTAGATTAAATTAAAAACAAAACAAAACAGAAACACAAACCACAAATGTAAAAAGATACAACAATTATAATCAAGGTGGCAAGAAACTGGCACTGTGTTTATCATGGGAACAGCTTGGGAGTTATCCTGAACCAGTTCATACCATTGATCAAGGCATTTCTTTGCATCAGCCTGCTGCAGTAGGCAGATAAAACATAGCTGCACCGTCTGCATAAACTGTGTTTAGATACATAAATCTTAGCAAAGTGGTTTCTTATTTTGAGGCAAAAGCAGAAAAAATTATATGTTGCATTAAATATTTTCTTCTCTGTCCTCTTCTCGACCGTCTGAAATATCAATTAAAGTGCTTTTGCATAAAACAGGCAAAGAGAAGCGCTTTCCAAAAATAAATAAATAAATAATGAAACCACTCTTTGCTTTTAATATGATCTCTAAAGAAAACAAGCATAACGACTTAAAGGTTCCTACAGTGAAAAAGAAGAAAATGTGGAAGGTTTAATCATCCACTTACGAGGTAACAAAGTAGATTTCTCAAGCCTTATGTCTCTTGCAGAATTTTAAGCACTCATACACAAATATTAGTAACATGCTGCAGCACGCTGAATAGTTTCCCCTGTCCTCACACAGGAATATGTACAAGTCCCTCCCTTGCACTCACATACACACATTTGCTGTTTCCATCACTTTCCTATTTGCAAAGAGATCAAAATGAAACTACAAGCAATCGTGCCATTGATTTAAACGCCTTCCTCCCCTTATGAAGGTCTTGCTGTCCTGCATATCAGCTATCTCTCTGTCCAATCACACTGCAACGTATGGAAGCATCAGCGCAAGCTCTCTGCACGCTGACCAGTAACATGACTTACGGCCAAAAGCCTCAGCACTGTGAGAGCATCGCTGAGTTCAACTGGTCTCCCAGTTACCAAGCATAAGGGGAACTGGAGGAAAAGGGAGAGAAATCATCCCACCAAGCAAACTCAAGACCTACTTTCTTCTCCCTCAGACTGCCCCATATCATGTCTTTGCAAGGCAAGGGAGGAACTGTTCCCATCAAAACCCATCTTCTTAGTTTTTAAGGAAGAAATTTTTTACAATGAGGGTGGAGAAACACTGGACCAGGTTGCCCAGAGAGGTGGTAGATGCCCCATCCCTGGAAACATCCAAGGTCAGGTTGGACAGGGCTCTGAGCAACCTGATCTAGTTGAAGATGTCCCTGCCCATGGCAGGGGGGTTGGACTAGATGACCTTTAAAGGTCCCTTCCAACCCAAACTATTCTATGATTCTATGACTCTTAGTTCTCCAGAGTGCAGTAAACCATTACACCATCACGTCAAGATGAACCCGGAGGACCTTTCCAAGGCTGTGTTATTGGACAGCAATTTGGTGGAATCATATCTCCTCCCTCCCACAGCATCGGTGAAGCGCTCGAGTGCTCTTCTACTTTGCCCAGCCCATGCCAAGACATTGGGATGACTTCCAGCAACGCAGTCTGGAAAGGAAATCTCAGCTCCAAGCAAAGCTGTGATAGGGGACAATAGCCATCATCACACCCAAATGCAAAAGAGCTGATAGGAGAGAGAAACACTGCCCTACTCAGTTGAAACAGGAGGAAAATAACTTGCAATATTAAAAAAAACCAACAACAACAAAACCAAAACCAACAACAACAAAAAAAAACCCACAACAAATAAAAACAAAAACTAGGAGGCGAATAATTCACTTAGGCAATATGCAGTGCCCATACTCTACCTGAATCGTTTAAGTTGAAGGTTCACGGTTTAATCAGAACCACCGTAAAAGGGAAAGCTAGGGTCAGAAGTACAAGATTTATCTTGAGTAAACGAAATAGGTTTCTCGGTAAGGCATTTTCATTTAAAACAGAAAAAAATATGTTGCAGTTTGTCAACTGACCAGTAAGGGGAGTCGGTGCCTAGAGCTTTGAGTCAACCACGCATACGCAGTTTTGGGTGGAGAAAACTCAAATAAACAATTCTGAGGTAGTGACATTGAGAAAACATTGATGACTGCCAGAAGATGCTAAAAGAAGATGGACAGAGAGCACCATGTCCAGAAAACCCACTAACCTGGAAAAGGGAGAGGGCTTCAGAGATACTACAATAGAAAAAAAAAGTCCTATTTTTGCTTGGAAATGGGTCTTTCTCTCCCTGCTAGGTATAATGGAAAGCACATGATGGAGAGCACTTGGAAGGAGAAAGGCAAAGGACAAATGAAATCGAGTCAAGAGCGAGCTTGGGATAAAACAATAAGGGCTAAATCTCAATGCACTTTTGGGTACAATATACTGATAGTATCATGTTTCCCAGAAAAGACTTGGGCCAATTCCTCTGGTGGCCTTGAGGAGACATCTAGGAGGGTACCAGATGCCTGGGAGAAGACTTCAGAAGACAAGGGCTAATCAGACTCCTTACCACTGAGCCCCAGCACTAGAAACAAATAGGGAAAAAAATAAAAATAAAGATTTTTTTTTTTTTTTTTTTTTTTAAAGCTCAAAATCTGAGTGGGATTTAATAATATTATACAGTATCTAAAGAAAAATGCCAGCAGTAGGAACTCATTAGGCATTGTATGGGGAACAGCAGAAAAATCACTCCCGCATCTATAGCCATGCTGGGCTCGTCAACAGAAATGGGACTGCCATCAGCTACAGGGCCATGGGAAGGAGCACTCAAACACTTACATTCCTCTTTCCTCTTAATCTCATTAACCTCGTATTTACTCTGTTGCTGGTGATTACTCAGGATGTTAATAGGCATACTTTTTGCATATTATTTACTGAATGTTACAAATYTGTTTAGCTCTGTATATGAAACAGGGCTGGAACATGCCAATTCTCCCCATGCTATGGAAAACGAAGGTAGAGAAATAAAATTCTTTTTAAGGACTTGTTTCAAAGATCGTGATTTCTTGAATAAGAATTAAGTGCAAGATAACCAATGGATTCAGAAAAATATATAAAACCCTTCCTTTTTTCTAATTCTAGAATACGTTCTAAAGTATTCTACGAAGGAGGAACAGACACACAAACCAAAAATACCCAAGAAAAGACTTATTTCCTACTATTAAGCTGGAGTACACGAAACAACTATTCTAGCCACGATACAAGTTATTGTAATGGTATTCCAGGTGGGAAAAACAGATGTAGTTTAAGTAAACTATTTCTGCTGATAAAAAACTCTAAAGGTTTTACAAATACATTCCGTTACGCCTTGAAAAACGAAACCTTCACTGGCCATCTGTTCCTAGAAGAGAGTGTCCATTAACACTCACTTTGACCAGAAGGCCCAACTCAAAGTCAACGCATCACAAGCGTGGACCATCCCAGAGCTTAATGAATCAGCCAAGTCAGGCAAGATCAGCTGTCAGGAGAAGAATTTGGATGGAGATTGCCCTGTATTAACCAGTTAAAACCAGGAAACCACTGCAAGAGCAGAAGACGCCATCCAGAGGTGAACATCTGAAAGCATTGAGCCCACAATGTTCCTGCACACCCATGACAGAGGCTGGGTCCACAAAATGTAGCATCACCTCCAACAAGTTGAAGGGATATGGAGAAAAACAACCAAAACAAAAGAAAGAACCCGAAACAGGAAGGATTATCAAAGAAAGAAAACAGCAAAAAATCTCTCACCCCCAATTTTATTCCCTTGTGTTGTGGGGACACTTTTTCAGCACTAGGCAGCAATAGCCCAATGGACCCAAGGCCTGTCTCAGCTGTATCGTCTCTATTCAGGGAAAAGGAAAAAAACTAAAATCAGAAATGAAGAGTTCATACAGGTTTTTATCTGCTCTGTTTACCCCAGTCTGAAGTGCAGGCATTCCCAAGACTGAGGTTTTAGCTGTATCTTTACATTCAACTGCTTTTCAGAGTTTTCACACCCTGTGAACCTGTTAAAGAAAAAATATATATATTAGGCAAGTTTTGCTTTTGGCCTACACGATCTTTCTTGACAATGTAACACACGCATAAAAACAAAACAAAACAAAACACTCCTTCCCTTTAATTTCAGGGTGCAAACATTAGGGCGTGCCCAGTGAAATACAGCAAGTAATTTTCATTTTCTGCAATTTGTGATTTCACATAACTGTCATTTCCCCCTGCTTAGTGATCTCATATTTTATATTCAGTCTTAGCCAGTTAAGCAGGATCTGTCAGAATTTTTCCTACATTTCCTACAAAAAGAAAGCCCATGCAACTAAAGGGATTGCTGAGCTAGAAGTACGCAACTGGGACAACCAAGCGGACCCAGCACTGGAAAAGGTCTCAGCACAGAAGAGCAAAAACTTCGCTAGGATGATGTAACACAAAGCTGCACAGAGGACTCATGCCTTTATAACAGCAGCCAATCTGTTATAAAGCAAAGTTAGCAGAAGACTGAAAAATCATTATGGTATCTTTATAATTTATTTTGAACTAAAAATATAGAGAGAAAGGAAAAATTAAATTACTACTTTTGGGAAGATGATTCATACAAGAGTGCATGTGCACAGGGATGTATATAGAGCAAGAGACAAGAGATAACATATCCATATAGACAGATATACAGCAGCGTATTTTAGAACAGCATCTATAAAGATCCAATAGCTCAGATACATCATTAACTACAGTCTCCAGAGTTACTAAACCCCTTTTCTCCTCACACACTTTAGTGGCTGATTTTTTTTTTTTTGGTCCCAAATTTGGAAACTAATGCTTCAGAAGGAATTTAACATGCTTTTAATGCAGTTTCTTATGTTAAAAAAAAAAGAAAACAAGAAAAAGAATAGCTTAGGCAACTCAGGTAGAGGCACTTTTATGCTGTGTAAAGTGGAAGTATTACTCCCTTTATACAGTAATTATTCCTCAAAGAAAGTGTTTTAATCGAACCGCTGAAAATTTTGGCTGGTTGGTTTGTTTTAAGCAGGAGAAGCATCATCACAGAGGACTCAGCCTTCCAGACTTATCATCAAAGCTTTCTTATCCCTCCTTGTGACAGGATGGTGGAGAAAGTCAAATCACATGGGACGACACTGGGGCTGGACAGAGCAGCAAAGGATGCTGAAGGAGCTCCTGCCCTGAGTTTTCACACCCTTAGAAAAACCACACAATTACCCTTTCCTCTTCTTTGATGAACACAATCTTTCTCAACACCCTCAAAAGCCAACAGCAGAAGCTCCAACACATGAAAAAAAAAATCATTAAGAGCCTTTATGTTAAAGTACAGTGCCCAGCGTTGGCTTTTGAAGACAGGGTAAATAAGTAAGACCTATAAATTTTAACATGTTGCTCAGCAACACCTTGTCATGCTACATCATACAACACTTCCTCCTCATTATTTCCCTGGCCAAAGGTCAAAATTCATCTTCCCGAGAGACAAGCCTTCCTAGAGAGAGCAATGAAATTCCCACATCCAGCTACCTCAGGAACAATCCACATCTCCACCCTGGAGACCTTCCAAACATCAAGACATGCTGTGACTTCTCAAGGAGACAGCCTTCCCTCTTCATAATCACTGTACAGCGACACACGAAGCACGTGCATTGTCACCACAGAGACGTAGGATCCCTTGTACAAATCCTGTTCCTCCTGTAACACATCTAAGGAGGCATCGATATGAAGTAACACTGTCTACTGGTTCACATCTACACGTTGGCAACTAAACAGAAAGTCTATGTATCAACATTTAACAGCCTTGGGAGTGTTTTTTCTGGGTTTTGTGGGCTTGTTTTATTTTTATGAAATCTATTAGAAAAATGTAAAAGCAGAGGTAACTGCTTTGTGTACAGCTAAAATACGCACCAGCCTGCTCTAGTGCCAGGACTGCGTTTCCCCTTCTCTGATACACGCCACATCTCAGCACGTTCAGAGTTCCCAGCAAAGTGCAAACAGCAGAGGATCCCTCCAGCCCTGCCACCACGTCCCTGGGAAGGTCACTCCTTGACCACCTGTATCGCTTTCCATGTGCTGCCAAGTTCCCATAATTCATAAAAAGAGCAAAACTGAATGAGTTATAGAGAGCAATGCTGGCAGCTAGTTAACTATTTTCATCTGATCGATTACTCCTTCCGTTTGTAAAAAATAACCCTAATATTCATGTGATTTAGTGCAACTTAAGGTGRGGAATAAAAGTCAGGAATCTTGTCTCTAGCAATCGCACATAGAGCAATCCTGCTCCAAATGAAAACAGTATTATTTGTCCAGCACACAGAGTACAGCACTGAAATCTCAGGACGCTCATGGCTCCTAAGGTTAAGAGTTTCTACCACCTTCACGTAGCCTTGGGTCAAGTGTTTTTAAACTGCCGCTGCAAACAAAACCAGTAAACATTTCAGCTGTTCAGAACAAGCTAAGCCACAACACATCCCATCCTGCCAAGCAGGGACTCAGGTCCTTAAGCATAGAGACGTGGTGGCCCAGTTTTACAGAAGTATCTATATTCTATAGAATATAGTTCTATATTCTATAGAATATACTTCTATATTATAGAATCATAGAATCATTTAGGTTGGAAAAGACCTTTAAGATCACCAAGTCCAACTGTTAACCTAACACTGCCAAGTCCACCACTAAACCATGTCCCTAAGCACCACGTCTACACATCTTTTRAATAACTCCAGGGGTGGTGACTCAACCACTGCCCTGGGCAGCCTGGTCCAGTGTTTGATAACCCTTTTGGGGAAGAAAATTCTCCTAACGTCCAATCTAAACCTCCCCTGGCACAACTTGACGCCATTTCCTCTTGGCCTATCGCTAGTTGCTTGGCAGAAGAGACCAACACCCACCTCGCTACAACCTCCTTTCAGGTAGCTGTAGAGGGCAATAAGGTCTCCCCTSAGCCTCCTCTTCTCCAGGCTAAACAGTCCCAGTTCCCTCAGGCACTCCTCGTAAGACTTGCTCTCCAGACCCTTCACCAGCTTCGCTGCTCTCCTCTGGACACGCTCCAGCACCTCAATGTCCTTCTTGTAGTGAGGGGCCCAAAACTGAGCACAGCAGTCGAGGTGCGGCCTCACCAGTGCCGAGTACAGGGGGACAATCACTTCCCTACTCCTGCTGGCCACGCTATTTCTGATACAGGCCAGGATGCCGTTGGCCTTCTTGGCCACCTGGGCACACTGCCGGCTCATGTTCAGCCGGCTGTCAACCAGCACCCCCAGGTCCTTTTCCACCAGGCAGCTTTCCAGCCACTCTTCCTCAAGCCTGTAGCGTTGCATGGGGTTGTTGTGACCCAAGTGCAGGACCCGGCACTTGGCCTTGTTGAACCTCATACAATTGGCCTCGGCCCATCAATCCAGCCTGTCCAGATCCCTCTGCAGAGCCTTCCTACCCTCGAGCAGATCAACACTCCCACCCAACTTGGTGTTGTCTGTAAACTTACTGAGGGTGCACTCCATCCCCTCATCCAGATCGTTGATAAAGATATTAAACAGAACTGGCCCCAATACTCAGCCCTGGGGAGCACCACTTGTGACCGGCCACCAACTGGATTTTACTCCATTCACCACAACTCTTTGGGCCCAGCCATCCAGCCAGTTTTTTACCCAGCGAACAGCGCGCCTGTCCAAGCCATGAGCAGCCAGGTTCTCTCAGAGCACCCAATGGTGCAGGCAGCCCTAGAAGGATGAAAACCAATACTGAAATTATCAACACGCACTATGTCGCGCTTGCGACTTCTTGCCGACCCATCTTCTCTTTATCTCATCCTCCCACCCTTCTCATCCCACGGATCTATCTGTTTTCTTCTCTGACTCTGTCTTGTCAGGCGGTTTCTCCGCAGCAGGGTCTCTACTTCTGCTGGACAGCATACAGGAATGCAAGAGAGACATGATCTTTGTTGGCATCCATAGGAACAAGCCCATTATAGGAAGGAATTAATGACAACTCTGTCTACCTGCAGGGTTTTTTTTTTGTTTTTTTAAGCCATCGTGTATAAAATTCACATGATGTCAGTAGAGGAATATCATGCTAAAGATCTGGAACGTAAGGGGTGGGTTTTCCTCGTTTCTATGGTTATAAGCAATTTTAATGACCAACCTAAATAAAAAAGCTGGAAGAGAGATAAAGTAGGAAGGAGTGAGGTAGGCGTTTAATTTTGATTGACAAGACATAGCATAACTAGTTAAGATCTGTCAAATGCCTGCTGAGGATCACAAATCCTCAGCACGTTGTATGGCAGACAGAATTAGTCTAAATGCACAGCTTTACAAAAATGTTTCTTACCCGGCAAGATCAGAGTTCACCATTTCAGTTTCCCCACACAAAGCAGCAGATATCATAACTACCAAAGGAGCCAAGGTAGGGACAAAAAAAATATATAGTTGTTATTATTTGTGAGATTTTCAAATGCTAGCATGCTACAATGTTTTAACTTTTGTCCCTGGCCAATATAGATTTTTATATATATATATTTACACACACACACACACACATATATATATAAAAAAAAAAAAAAGGACAGCATTCCCAAGATTGTTAACTGCAACAACAAACTATTTGAAAGGTATTATCAACTGCATCACTTTGGAATCACATCTGCATCGCATTAAATGGTGTACAAATACAGAGTAAGGAGATGATTCCTATGTTAAAGACCTTAAAATAGGAGATTGAATGCAGAAAGATTTGAACATAGATTGGATGGGAAACATCAGGAAACGCAGAGACAATCTGGAGAGACAGCAACACCGGCATGACGGTCAGCTGTGAGGTTCCCTGAAGATATCCCATCAAAAAACCAAGGTTTGGGGAAAATTAAGAGCATCCCTACAAATGGTCATGGGTGATGTCATCAAGAGGGAAGAAGAACAGAGCGACAGACTTGGAGAATTTCAAAGTCAGGAACAGAGATTCATGACCTTGGAGGGAAGAGTCAACATCTCAACGAGGCATAAGGCAGCACAWGAAGTGCTCTGGAAGATGTAACCAGSAGCTTGTGTTTAATGCCACAGAGATGCAGGATGCAGCAAAGAAGATTCAAGACATGCTTGAACCAAGCTAGGAAGATGTTTTTCTTTTTCTCGCTCAGCACTGTCAAGATGCAAGCAGGACACGGTGATCTTCACAGGGCTATACACTCATGAGACCACCACTTTCTGAGTTTCTATGTACTTTCTTTTAATGTTTTAAAAGGCTCTGCTATTTTATCAAATGCTGTTTGACTTTTAAGGAGGGAAAAGCTAAGCAAGAGAGGACGGGGTTACGAAGGAGGGAAGTCAACAGCTCCCGAGACGCCTGCCAACAGGATCTGCAATTAAACCATGCAGTTTTGGCAGCGAACACCCTCAAAATTTGATATTTAAAAGTCTTATGGTGTTGGAACGTATAATTAAAGTAAAAGGACACAAGTGAACTAAGAGCTGATCAACACAAACTTGTATCAAAGTCAGGAGAATGTGTTCCCACAAAGTCTCAGCCACCTGGTTCTTCCATGCTACATTGAAAGAAAGAAAAATTAGCTACCAACTTCTTTTATTTCCACTGAAGATCACCCCTCTCCAGCCTGTAAAAGGTCCAGATCATAGAATCATAGAATCATTAAGGCTGGAAAAGACCTCTAAGATCATCAAGTCCAACCATCAACCCAACACCACCATGCCCCACTAAACCATGTCCCTAAGCGCCTCATCTACACATCTTTTAAATACCTCCAGGGATGGTGACTCCACCACTTCCCTGGGCAGCCT
>JAYKAV010002825.1:788806-799519 GCA_035582835.1 Phoebastria nigripes
AAAAAAACAAAACAAAACAAACAAACAAAAAAAAAAACAAAACAAAAAAAAACCAAAACAAAACCCAAAACTCTCAGGAAGTTGCCTCGTTTACTGCCAGTTTCCAATCCCAGAGCAACATATTTACTGTGATAAACTTTTCCTTCCCCCAACAATGCCCAGGCTTCACAATATAAGAATAATGAAAACACCTACAAATTAGTATTTCTTGAAGAACCACAGCACTCGCTCCTTAAGAACTGGAATAAATGGAAGGACTCAAATCCACTTCCCAACTGGTCACCTCACTGGGGCAAGTCCACCAACCTCCGTCTCTTAAAACTCCCAATTTGCAAGTAATTAAACTAAGCCTGTATGAAATCTATTCATTCAGCAGTTATACCCTAAACAAGCACAGTAGCACTCACATGCTACGTTACCTCTTACTACCAGTATCTAAAAAGTCATTACACAAAACTTGGCAGATTCGGGCACAGATTCCTCAATTTCAACCGAAAATTTCAGCTGACCTCTTAAGAAGTCAACCAAGACTTCTAAAAAGCTAACGTCACTGTGATGTACAATGAGGAAAACCAAGCTCCAGGGCATGTTCTCCCACCATTCTGTCAGGCATGTTGGCTTCACTCAGGTCCAACCATGGCCCATGATGATTTGATGGGGTGTACAAGTCCAACACATGCCTCAGCTCATATTATTTAAGTCCCTGAGAAATCACATGCAAGAGATAAAAGCATTGCAGATGCAGTCTTCCAGCCTTCCTATCCAATGGCTGAGGATGCTGTAATGGTCCACAGGCAAAAATATTTGGCCAACTCTGTCCAGGAAACATCTATTGAATTAAATCCATCACCAGCACACAGGAACCGCTCAGTAACTGTGGTTATAATCTAGTTATGGGGGATGTGTGTGAGAGGAGGGAAAGGACCTGAGCTCTTGCCAGCATTCAAGTCATCAAGGACACCTTAAATGCATCATTTAATGAGACAAAGAGACACCACAAGTCAARTAAGGTTCAAAAGTAGGATCAAGGATAGAACAGGAATATTAGGCAAGAGTGGGTAAGAAAAGAAGATATGCCAGTGCAGAAGGTACTGTCAAGAGGTTAAAACTGCCACCTGTCTTTCAGTCCTCAAATATTAAAGAGGGCAACTTTTGGCCAGTGGTCCCATGGCATGTAATAGCTTCTCTTGATCTCCCTCAGTGCTCCTTGTCCTTACTGAAGCAGGATAACTGCTTTACCTACCTGCAAACCCACACCGCTGCCCAGCTGTAGCTGTTGAATACAAGTGAGCTCGGGGGCAGAAAGAAGAAATGGTACCTCCAACTTCTACTGATGGACACAGGACCAGCTTAAACAGTTGCAAAGCAAGAACCATGAAACCACTGCTTTCGTTCTCCTAATTTACTGCTGTTTCCTTCCCAGTAATGCCACCATGAACTCAGTAACCAGGAAAATAAAACAAGAAAAAAAAGCTATTCATATTTTATCCAATTTTTTATTGCAAGGTTTCAAACAGCCAAGCTGCCTATCACCAACTGGAAGATAAAAGTCAAAGCAGCACAGAGTCAGCTGGCACAAGCTCATTTATTACCAGATAATGCCTCCAAACCGCCCAAACCAACTCTGCAGCCATCAGAGCTACCTCTTCCCTGGACAGCGCCCAGGAATTACTTGCAAATGAAATGCAACCAGATTTATTGCTTCTGCAACCCTGGAAATTCAAGTTACAGAGGTGACATTACATTTTGTTTTGCCAATGCTAATCTAATACCTTTTTAAAGGTGCATACGTTTTACCCTGTTGGCTTCCAACACTGAATTACCAGCTCTGCTAAGCTTCAGAATAAATGAGACGAGCATGCCCTCTGGGCGAAATCCYTTGCTGTAATCTTTATTCAAAACACACTGCTTTGGAGCCTGGCATGCACTGCCAAAAATCGCCTTGAGGTTTGCTCTTAAGATGGCAATTTGCATATCAACATTTTGCTGCAGAGCTTACCCAATGTCCCTGCTATTATTTTAATACTCAACTGTAGGCGGCCCCCTGAGCGGCGCACAGAAGTGCACRCTAAAAATACTCTTGCCTTCCCCACCGGCTCCACACATGACCACAGCTAACGCCGGCTCGGATGCAAAACCAGGAGCAACGGCATCCATCCGCCTCTCGAGGAGGATGCACAGACTCCTAAGTGCTCGAAAAACGTGCTAAGAAGCAGGAAAGTACCTCTGCATGGATGGAGGAAGGACGCACACAGCAGCTGGAGGAGGAAGACCACAGAAAGAGCCAGTTTTGCAGCCAAGGAAAGCAGGAGAGGTTTATCCGAGCGCGAGATATACTTGGGAAAACACATTAAGAGGTAATAAAGCAGGTGAGGGAGGCGTCGCCCGGGACATGAATTTAAGATGCTGCTGAACAGAGGAAGGGAAAGAAACCTCATGCACAGAATAGGAGCAATCCCAGGCGAACGCGAGCACAGCCTGATTCATGCCCCAGAAGGGAAATCCTGGTCCCATTGGCACCACCGCGTTGATGAAAGTGCATGGAAAAACATGGATTGCAGGTTTTTCTGTGCCCTCCTCCCCCTCACCCAGCAAACCCCGGTCTCAGAGGTTGTAATTATTTTTGGCAAGGTGTAAACAGGTCCAGGAAATGAAACCCAAAACCAGAGTTATTTACAAGATGCAATGCAGGGAGTGAGCATCGGAGCCCAGCTACCAAATCAGCAAGCGCAAAGTCACCCTTGTCTGCTTAGAAGAGCAACTTTGCAAAGTGGTGTGCAGCTAGCCAGGCAAAATAACCAGCCTCGGTCTGCCCAGGAAGGCAAGTAATGGAAATGGAGCACAATGAACCACCAGAAAACATTGCCTCATTCAACTACAAGGGCTTTATCATGGCACTGGTAGGCTTTGAGATGACATCCATTGAGATGATGTCCATCAAGACGATGTCCACCCAGCCCTTAACTGACCACGACAACTACCTGCCTCTCTGGGCTATGGGAGAGGGGCAAGAAGGACATCAGGTCCATAAGTCTTCCTTCACCGAAGCTGCTGTAGAAGGAGGTAGCCAAGGGGCTCCACCTGTGTGTAGAAAATTGATGAAGACCACTAACCTCCTTATCCTGAAGGCTACCGCCTGCTTCCAAGGAGTTAGATTATCATCCCAACCCAAGAAGGACCACCGATTTTGAAAAGCAATTTGCTTGCAAAGAGCAAAGCTTTACATTCTCCCTCTCCTTTCTGCCGGCAGAAAAAACCAGCAAAAGCTGAACCCTCCCTGCAAGGGGACGTTGCACCCCAATGGGGCTGAAGAAGCTACCAGCATCTCAAGCCCATGAAGCAACCACTTAGGAAAATGCAAAAGCTCCTTCTGGTTTTACCAGGCGCCAAAGGAAAAGGGATGGTCAAAGCCAGGAGATGTAGGGAAGCAGGAGGCGAGTGCCCCAGGGACAGGAGGACCTTCAGGCTGCTTTCTGCCCACTCTCTTTATATTCTGTGTTCAAAGCCTCGCAAACAGGACCAAGACCCACAGCCCTGTTTCCAAGTATGGGATTATAATAAATTCAAATTAATTAAAAAAAGGATGACAAACACAATGCATTAGAAAAGGAACTGGACGAAGAGAGAGCAAGCCAGTAGACCTGACAGCCCATGAGACATCTCTATATATAAAAGGAAACAAAGGTATGTCTGAATAATATGAAAAGAAAAAAAAAAAAAAAAAAAAAAAAAAAAAAAAAAAAAAAGAGAAAAAAAAAAGCAGACCTTGGTTTCCACACACAAAGAAGAGGATCTTTACAATTAAACTGCAGGTATTTCCATGAGGGGGAAAAAAAAAAAAACAAACACAACAGAATTGAAATCTTTTCCATTGCCCTATCTTTGGGGCAAAGGAGAAGAAACTCATCTGCAGTGAGACTGTCAATCTGCTTTTTCAAATTCAAAGGTGAGTCAGATACATCATCCCATTTTACTGTAATATTGCAGCACTGTTTACACCATGGGCTAAGATGCATCTCCAAGGGACCACTTTTGGCACTTGGCTAGGATAGCAACCCATTACATTTTTAGAAAAACAACCTGTACCTATGAAACTTCCCTGCGGCGCATGATCAATACTTAAGAGGGCTTTTGAAAGCACGCCGTTGTTCTCTAAAACGGAAGCGTCAAAAAGCTTAGGACAGCATTTCTGCGGCTTCAACACCCACATTTTGCCACCTACTTCCATCTTCAGCCACTTGCAGTTAATGGAAGCTGAAGGTCCTCGACACTGAGAAATCAAGCCACTAACATGCAGTGGCCCCAATGCAACTTTAAGCATCACCATTTTAATAATTTTTTTTTTTTTTGCCTTATTTATCATTAGTAAAAGTAGTCCTAGTAAAATGACTTGATTTTTCACCGTCACTACAAATCTGGATAGCCTTACAACATGTATGAGATGGTACGCAAGAGGATGGTGCATGCTGGGCATGCTTCCCTGATCACAGCTATGCTTATTCACCATGGCCTGATCCTGCCTGCACCGATCCCACAGCTCTGTCCACGGCGGCTTCAGCAGAGAAAAGACAGAAATTTTCAATTCTTTAAAATAAAAGCAAAAAAAACAGCGCACAAAGCAAACAAAACCACATGCACTATTATTATATATACGTAAATTTTATATATATGATCTTATGCACTATATTATAGAAATTCATTGTTATTTAATAATATATATATGTTCCTAAGTTTAATTTCTCACACTTCTTCATTGAGCATGGTCACTACTTGCAGCAGAATATTTGATGGGACTGACATTAGGGTCTCTCCAGCAGCGACAGGCACTCAGGTAAAAGAGCGGCTGGGGCAGGCAGATGACAGAAGACATCAAAACATTTGGGAAGGATAAAACACACCTCAAGCTATTTAGCAGTATGTTTAAACTTGCATAAATTAGGTATTTTAGAAATTAGGAGGTTCTCGTGAGAGTCTAGAAAGCTAATAGTGTCACAAGGGATCATAAATCAATTGGTTTGTGGGGAAAAAAAAAAAAAGTCAAAAGCTGCATTAAGGTTGAGCTCTTGCTTCACTTTGCAAGAAGGAAAAGCTCAAGATCTGCAACTCCCAACAGAAGGATGTAGCTATGTGGAAGATGGTAAAAAACGACGTAGATCGATCTATGCCTTAATGCACAGCACCTACTCTCACACAGCCGCATGATTTTTTAATTTTTTTTATTAGCTGGGAATAGAAAATGCAGTTCATTGGAGTTAACTTCAAGTTTTTGTAGTGATTACCATTAAAAAAAAAGAAAAAGGTTTGCTTTCTCATTAATAAAGATTCCATGGCAAATAGAAGGGACAAAGAGGGACTTCCAATCACCGGCGGGATGTTGAACAGTGCCTGTGCATAACCAGCATTGTAAGCAAATAATCTCCATTATCCCCCCTCAAAAAATCAAGCCCACATGTTGGAAAAGGGATGCTTCGACAAAAGCAACAGCAAAATTACGCAAACTCAAGGGATTGCCGTCTGCAGCTCCCATTTCCAGGTAGATGAAGCGCAATAAATAGCAAACGAAGAAAATCTGTCATGTACAGCCTCATATTAAACAAGGTGTTACCCTGCAAGTCAGCACAGTTCCTGCAGCATCATCGACCTTCCCCATCACCAAACAGATGCATGGCAGCATTTTTTCTCCCCTCTCCAAAATTAGAAGAACTCGGAGCATAACGAACATCTCCAGGCTGGAACATGGGATGCTGCAAAGCATTTGTTAATAATTCAGCTCAAACGTAATTGCAATTATCTACAGTTAGTTGCAACTACTGCTCCCTCTGATAAAAAGCCCTTCTTTTAGTCACTAATATGTTTTCCAAACAAACTATGCACACTGAAAATTTCAATACTTTTTATCTAACGAAGGACTAAATTCGAGGGGGAAATTTTGACGAGAAGCGGCTTTTTTTGCATGAAAAACTTTGCCTTTGCAGAGCACAGACTGGACTTTCCCTCCAGTTAGTTTTGCCTAAATCAAAGCCACCCTTGCAGAGCTCACAAACCCGGTGAGACATCATCCAAGTCTTCCCCAAACAGCCTGGGAGAATTTTTCTCCCCCAAGACACCCCAAAATTGCAGCATGTGAGCTGCACAGTGAGCACCATTGCATGCGGATTGTGATCACAGTCATGAGACATCACATGCTCGTATATAAATAAGAGAATTTAAGAAAAATTAAGAAAAACAGTGTTCACGGCTGTATATGCCTCCACCACAGAGCTCCTGAGCAATCTGTTCACATGAGATTTTTTACAAAGCAGCCATTAATAGCAAGTTTGGGAGTTCCCTCATACCATATTCGAGTCTCTGGCATCTCACACAGCTAAGAAATGAGTTAATCCAAAAATTTGGGTCACAACACCTCCAAATCTGCCTGGTTTTCACATGCAGAAAAATGAAGGAGTCACCTCCCTCCTCCACGCAGAAGTATCACAAGAAGATTCATTGTAAACTGAAAAAAAGCAACAAGCTTCAGCAATGAGTGTGATCAAAGTCCCTCATGGAAGAAGAAAATGTTTTATTTTACAGAAATAAGGACTACGGCCACCTACAGCACAACAGGGTTGGAATAAAATCCTACTGCATGGCTGTCTCCTGCACTCCTTTACTCCATGCACCAGATGATGGAGGAGTCCTACAGGGGAAAAAAAAAAAAAAAAAAAAAAAAAAAAAAAAAAAAAAAAAAAAAAAAAAAAAAAAAAAAAAAAAAAAAAAAAAAGGCCAAGTTATTCAAGACTATAATCATAATAAATGTATGCAGCAGGGGAAGGAGGACAAATAAAGTCCCCAATAACCTCAAGAAAAATCACATTTTTGCAATGTGTGGCTTTGCAGTGGGGGTGGTAGCGGAACAAGAACAAAACAAATGCTACACAATGGAGAGCCTAAACCATTTTGCAGTTATTTTCTGCTTTTATTTAGGGAACAGATTACAGAGACAGCAAAGAAATCGCAGCCTAACCCAACACAAGCATTTACTTAAAAAAAAAAAGTAAATTTACTAAAAAAAAGTTAAGTATAGGTATTGCAGCCGAGTTCAACTTCATTCAAGGAGAAGCTGGAAAACGTTTTGCAGATTTTGCTTGCAGCATCCCAGCAGATGAGTAGCCAACGCACCTAAACTGCTCTTGGGAGAGCTTTTCCCTACAGCTCTGCATCCCAGCAAAGAAGCGTTAAAAAAAAAAAAAAACACAACACCTTCTGATACGCCATTTCTTCTTTTTTTGTACCCTTCTTCGGAATACGTTTGAAAAAACATCTGATCACCAATGCAATCTTCACTTTCTAATGGCACTGCAAGCAAAATGGACATGGGGGGCGGGGGGGAATCTATCCTGCCCCCTTTTTTTTAGTTAAATGCTATTTTTTCTATCATCAGAAACACTGAAAAGCAAAGACATGCCCATGCACTACAACAAAGAGATGGCACCTGCCTACTGAATTTCCTGACTAGTGACACTATGAAGAAGGAGTTTTAAATAGAAACCTCCCTGCAAGTGTTAAATCAGATTAATTTAACTCGTTTGCATTATTTTAATCTTACATACCATCATTTGCAAGGCAAGCAGAAAAGAAAAAAAAAAAGAGAGTACGATTCTTATCTTGACCATATTCCTTTGGAAACACAGTGTATTATTAAAAACCACAAATAACCTTYCTGACAGCAAAAGGACACATGCTCCTTCACAGTAGGGTAATAGCATGAATTTTATACGTAGCTTTTTGGGGACTCAACATCAAGCGATGGGCACGAGCTTCCCTTCATCCTTGCAACGCTTAAGGCCGCTGCTGGCAACGCCAACACAAGTTTGTGGCCAGATTTTACTTGCACATGTCAAAAAGTACGCTGAAAAAGAAAAATGCAATTTGAAGGGTTGGTGATGCTGCTGGAGGACAAGTTTTGCAATATTTCCCCAGCAAGCACCAGCATGTAGGCACACTCTCATGCTTCATTTTGCGAGTTAAGCTCATGCTTAAATATCTGGATGAAATTTAGACCAAAYGGATCATGCCGTAGGCAAACACATCCGCTCTCATGGTCAGGGAGACACCACCCAACCATGTCCCAATGGAAGGACCCAGTCCTCCATCCTTCCATCCATCAGGTCTCACGGGGATCAGACCTGGATGCACAAGTCCTTTCCAGTGCAAGCAGCCTTTGCCCTGACGATGATGGCTCCAACCCTACATCAAACATGGGCAGAGGCTCCTCCTGCCCATACAAAGCCCTCAGGTGTCACAGATTTACACGGTCCCCTGCAGCACCAGCAACCCTCAGAAGGTCCATAAAAAGTCAAGCAAGAGCCACCTACCCGCCTCACTGCCCAAACTAACTGAAGAGTAGGAAGGAAGATAACAAAGATGGGAAAAGTAAATTAGATTTTTTAAAAGTTTTTTTCCATTTTCATCTAGCAGAATGTGTTTATGGTACAGGCAGGGAATTGGAAGTATTATTTTTATCTTTATATTATTTACCCTTTCACACTTGCTATTTAAATATCCCTGAATTACCAGAAGAACCAGCAGTTCAAAATACCATTTGATATATATTTATAAGCAAGGGGAAGCACAGACTCATTCATTTTCAGCTTGCCTACTTTTTTTTTTTTTTTAAATTAGATTTTAAGTGCTGTAATATTGATGTGGAAATTTATCAAGACACAGAAGTATTATTTCTCCTCCACCCTCAGAGCAGACRTCTTGCTGGTTGGGAGACCTGGTCACACTGGAGAGTCGCGTGGTAAGGAGCAAATGGCAAGAGGTTTAAAATAAATTTAAGAAAAAGAAAAAAMAAAAACAAAAACAAAAAACAAGCAAGTTGTGAGAAAAGCAATAAGGTTTCTTGCACAAGAGAGGATGGGAGTAAAAGACTTCAATATTAAAATCTCTGTTCTACCAGTTTCTGTAGCCAACCTCAGCTAAAGAACTTGCAGTTGCTGCACAAGAGGCAACCCTGGATGCCAGGAAAAACGCAGCAGCACAGCGTTATACTGCAAAACTCCTCTGAACCAAGCAATTTCCAGTACTCCTCTAGGAGAGAGACATCGTATCTGAAAGTTCAGTCTTGTTTTAGACACGATGGCTGGAGGAAACGGGGATGGAGATCTGAACCAGGAGCCAGGATCGCAGCAGGACACGTGGTTGCACTGCTCAGCCTCTCCAATGCCCATCAAAACCACATCAGCGGTGGTTGTGCTAATTTTTAATTGCATTAATATACACAATCAAACCAGCAAGGTGGGAGGCTTCAGAGAGAGCAACAGGGGTTATTTGTTGCTCGGCTGATGGCTGGAGAGAGGGAATCACCACATCATTAGCACCCCAGAAAAAACCCAGAGACCAACCTGGAGGTGAGATGAGATGGAAAAGGACGACGCAGCTGGAGAAGACAGTGGAGCAGGAAGACACCGAGGGGCCAGACAGTGGCTGGCCTGAGTCATCAGTGATTTAAAGACCTGAACCATCTGCATCGACGCCTAGACCGAGGCAATACAAAGACCAACAAGGCAGAATAGGGCACTGTGTATTCACAGACGCATTGCAAAGGGAAATACCAGCCTGGAAAAAGGGGTACATGCTGGATAAAATATGAACCTTATTGCTACTGGATGAAAAAAAAAAGGGGGAAAAAATCCCAACCTCTTAGGTTAGTCTAGCCTAACGCACCACACAGCTAGTAAAAATTTAGGATTGAGCAGGATGAGGCACAAAGAGCAAAACTTCAGGCCACCACCCCACACACGTGTTATCCCCGGGTTTGCAAACAGACAACCGCTTGTTTATGCGGCGCTCCCAGACACGAGGACGCAGCTCGAGCTGCAAATGTCACGGAATATTTCCAATGCAAACAACCAGAGGTTTTGCAGCGCATATTCAGTGTGATGGTGGAAGAATGAAAGCGTGCTTTTAGGGTTCCAAACCCTCTGCTTTTCGATATGCATGCAAAGACACCAAGCAGTTCGGCAGTAACACAAGATTTCCCCAGCAAAGTCCACTCCAGCACCAGATGCTACAGGTTAATTGTACCATGCAGCTAGGGCAAGCTTTTATTAAAAGCTTCAAACCACAAACATTTTGAAGTACAAAAGCAACAAAAAAATGTTTCCACAAAGTCAACCAAGGACTATTGCAGGCGCTTTATACGTTTAAAAGTAGTTTCATTTCCTCTCCTGTATTTTCCCAAAAGCACCTGCAAGTCCATCGCACTGACTAATTTATGGCTAAAGCTTCCTGAATTAGCCTGGAAGGAAATAAACAAATAAATAAATAAATACCATTATATCCTATGTGAGGTTAAAACTGAGCCAAAACCTGTTACTTAACTACAACACTGGTTACGGAGCAGTTCCCAACATTGCCATCGCACCGGAGGTCGACACGTCAATGTCTCATTGTGCTAAGCAACTACGGGACAGCGTTGCGGTGACTGTTGGTGGCAGAGCGGTGACCTCCTGTCTTCTCCTGGTCACCAGCCGCGCAGGACACGAGCATGGTCTTCAGGAGAGCACGGCACCCTCAGCACGCGTGTCCCTCCTTGCTCACACCCCTGGGAAAGGCCAGCCCTGTCCCCCAATTGCTTGTACACGCAAAAACCCCGTGTGAGGCCAGCCACAGTCCCTACGGTGTGCAAATGCACGCATGCAAACCCTGTGCAAGGGCAGCCACAGTCCC
>JAYKAV010002825.1:800270-874339 GCA_035582835.1 Phoebastria nigripes
GCGCCGTGCCGCCAGCACCCAAACATCACGTGACCGCGGCGGGCCCGCCCTGACCACGTGTTCGCCTCCCCTCACCCCGCCCCGCCCGCTGGAGTCCCGATCCCGCAGGTGCCGCCGCCCGCGGGCACCGCCCCGGACTGCAACTCCCAGCCTTCCATCGCGAAGGCGATGCTCCGCCCCCTTTCCCCGGCGACCAATCCCCGGACGGGACGACCCGAAGTGTGGCGGCACGCCCGCGGTCCCGCCCACCGTCCCTCAGCGCCAGCCCCTCCCTCGTCTCCCTCAGCGCTTCCCGCCTCAGGGCGGGCGCTGCTGGGTGCCGCCCCGCAACCGCCGTTCCCCTTCTCCCAACGCTCCGCCCTGCCCCGCGGTCTGTTCTCCGCCCTCTTCTTCCCTTCCCCCCCCCTACGGGGGGACCGGCCAGACGCCTTGAGGTTCGCTGGGTCCTTTCTTCTCCCTGCAGCCGTGCTCCCCAAGGCGAGCTTCCTTTTCCTGAGTCCCGCCCGCCGCCCCCTCGGCCTCCCGTCCCCTCACAGGCTCCTTGCTGCTCTTCTCCTTCCTGGGGATCCCCCTGCCCAGTCTCCTCCGGCCTCTAAGGTAGCAATGTTACTTCCCCTGCCCGCCTCCTAGCAGCTTCCCTTCTCCCCTCTCTCCTCTGTCCTGCCATACCCCACCAGCCCTGGTACTCCCCTCCTATATATCATTACTGAAAACGGTGGACTGAACATCTCAGCTACCTTTCCTCGGGGGTCCAGCCACGGTGAGGAGCCCCGGGGTGGGACTGTGAGTGATGTGGGTGGTTAGCCTTTGATGGGGGTGGGACTGTAAGAGATGTGGTTAGCCTTTGATTTCATCAGCTGACGAGCCCTTCAGACTCCAGCACTGGATGAGCCCATTCTCCTTTCATCGTTAACAGATGCTCTTCCTTACTCGTGAGAGCAGCATAAGCTTTCTGAGGACAGGTTTGTGCCCTCCTTTGTAGTCACACAGTGCTTAGCACACTGCACACAGGAACAGAAATAAATAAATAAAAATCACCGACTCGCTGCTACTAAGGCTACTAATGCTGTTCAAAACACCACGAATTGCAGACCGAGACTGGAGGTTCACCAAAAAAGTGCTTTGATAGAGCAGTCCGGCGCACAGGGCGTTTGGTCCAAGTCACACTGTACCTGGGAGGGGTTTGCTTTTTATTTGCAAAGTGGCAGCAGCTTGACTTGGTGGTTGGCTTTCCAAAAGGACTTATAAAGCAAGGATTTTCTTGATACGGTCTTTAAAGAACAATTCATTTTAACAAGGGGTTGACAAGCCAGCTGCCTTTTCAGAAATGTAGTTCTGCACAAGTAGCCCTGCCAAAAAAAGTTTTAAAAGGGCTGAGGGGCCACCTGAGCCTCCATAAACTTCAGGGTTTTACAGCACCAAACCGCTATCAGAACGGTTTCCTCGATCTTTTGCTGCATTGGTAAATCACTTATTTCTGTGGACTCTAAAGAAAATCCCATTGGAAAAGGGCCATAAAAATGCATTGATAACAAAATACAGCTGTCCTGCTCGCCGTCTGCAAAATCCTCTGACTACAGTCACATGTGCAACACACTGTGTCTTGCTGGGTAGTTTTCTGGGGGCAGTTAAGGCGGGGAAGGAAGAGTAGGTTAATCCTGCAAGAAGCATAGATTACAGTTCAAAACCACTGTGCAAAATACAGGACAGTCCAGTAATTTTCGGTACAAACCATATTTACTTTCAGTGTGAGCCTCATGAAAGTAAATGAGAAAAGAAATATATAAACATGTGCCAATATAAGACACAGAGAAAGTATTCCAAGGGATGGCAATCATAAAAATTACAGTGAGATAAAACTCATATGATTGCTTTGGTTTGCAGTCTGCATCTTGCTGGTTTTGTGTTTCGTAGTTGAAGAAATACTGCTTAATCAATAAGTGTGTTATTCATACAATAATAATACCGTGCGTTCTCTTGGGACATCTTTTCTTCTGAGGGATGTGGGCTTTTGCAAACCTTCGTATTGTGTGCATCAGGACTGGTCCTTGTTATTACCAGCTGCTTATTGATCTGTTATAGCTTTCAAAAAGAGACAAGGGTAGGTTCTTGGCATGGTGTGGAAATCAGGCCTTTTACGTAAGCAGGCAAGGCGTCTTGCATCATCTAAGATGATGCTTTCTCTGAATTGAGAAAAAAAAAAGAAAACATTAACAACTTTGTTCCATCCCATAGTAATAGCATCTACAAATCTGAAAAATATATAGTTGGCTGTATGGGGACCAAAAGCCCTAAGGGCTAAAACTTTATTTAAACAGTTTAATCTTCACGTTTGTCATCTTTTACTGGGAGGAGGTTGCCCGTTTGCCATCTGCCGCGTGGCATTTCCCCAGGTGGAAGCAGTGATTTTGTTCCAGGGTGAGCGAAACTCAGACCTGCATTCTTGGAGGAGTTTGGTGAAGGTGACTCAGGCGTGAAGTTGTCAGCGTGTTTCTGCTTTGGAAAACTGCCCTAATTCCTCTACAAAGATGAAGTGGGATGCATCAGAGGATCTCTACCTGAATTTAAATAAACTCAGCAACGATACTTTCAACTCTTTCCTGCTGAGATGATTATCCAGTTAGGTTGACTGTGTCTTTAGGGCATTTCTTCCAGTGTTTGGAAGGAGTTTCCTTTTGGCTCACTGGTTTGTTTTGTGAATCATCTTAAATCATAACCTTTTAATAGCTATGCTATTAAAGTATTTATAGAAAAGTTATCCTGTTGTCCTCTCGATTACTTTTTCCTAAGCTGTGTTGATTTGGTTTCGCTATAACGATGCCTCCTGGCTTTTCATCAACCTCTATTGCCACTGCCGTTTCTTTATGTCATCTAATGAGTTTCTTTGTTTGACATATGATAAAGCAAGTAATGCTCTTATGAAAACGTTATCAAGGATTTTATAGAAAATGATAAAATATGATAGTCAGATATCTTAGAGAAAATTAAAAGATCAATCTCCTATTGAATTTCAGTTAAAGAAAAAAAAAGAACAAACATAAATTTGTGTTACATCCTATTACATACTTACATATAACCCAGTGGGGTTTCATTCCTATTAAATACTGCAGGACTTTTCCACAAAGCAGGAGAACACAAAGAATAACTTGCATGAAGAGTAAAAGAATAACTTGCATGAAGAGTAAAGGATCGTCGTGTGGATTTCTCAGGTTATAATTTGTTTTGTGATCTTAACATCACTTCTTATAAAACTGAAACTACTATTAATTCCTCTCCTGTTTTGGATTGACTGGAAGCATTGATAGGTTTAGGAAAAGAGAGGTAATTAAATAGCATATCACAAGAAAGCGTCAATGACTGCTTAATTTATCCCATTAACGCACAGTTGCTGTGTCTCTCCCGATAGCCATGTAAACATGGCAGCAAAGCTTTTCTAATACAGCAGTAAGGGAAGAATAAAGAGCAACTTATTTTTGCAATAGCATGAAGAAAGCCTGAATATTTGTCTGGAGTATGTACAAATAAATTTCTCCAGATTTTAAAATAGTCTAGGAACTATTTATTTAGAGTAGTTTTTTATCTTCTCCTGTGCTTAAGGAGCCTTCACTTTTGAAAAAAACACCTTCTTTTCAGAAGTTACTTTCTCCATTTGCTCCAATTTCTTTTCAGATCTCAATGAGAAATTATCTGCCGCCCCCCCCCCCCCCCCCCGATTACTACCTCCTCTTGCTATTTTTTCCTGCTATTTTCAGTACTTGGGCTGGGGTTATAGCTTTTCTGAAGACTGCTAGACAAAATACAGCTGGTTTTTTTAGCAGTACTTAACTTTTCAATCCCGAATTAACTGGACAATTGCACAGTTGGAAGAGTACTTTTTTCTTTGATAAAAATGCTGTTTTCCAGTCAAATGCCTTAGATACCAAATCAGTCAACTGCAAGGAGCACAGGAACAAATAGAAGTTGAAGAATAGAAGTATGAATGTTTCACAAAAACAAGGCTGATTCTTATTTCTCATTTCCAGAGATCCATGACGGTGACCTAAGATTCCCTGAAAACAGTACAGCTCGGAGAGCTTATTGCAGCATATCTGTATGTTGTTACCTGTGAGCAATTTAATAAAAAAGATATTACAGCAACAATAAAAGGAGGCTGGAGAATGCCAGCTAATCCCTGAACAACCTTATTTCAGTCTATTTAAAGTCCAAGAGAGGCTTGAATTCCGGGACCTAGCAGATTCTGACATAAAACAGATGTTTTCATCACATCCCAAGCTGGTGACTATCTAGGAGGTCCGGTACGTCACAAGGAGGAATCACGAGCTGTAAAGAGCTGATTTTCAATACTTTGCAATGCATTCCTGCATCAGTTACACCCGGGTTTATCTGCAATAGCTGCGGATTTTAGTGGCATTATGCCTGGATTTATCTTAGCATCACTAGATTTGACCCTTCCTTTTCTAGAAACATATTACTGTGTCTGAATTAGGAAAATAAAAGCCCCAAGCCAATATAAAAAACTTTGTATCCGAGGTAGTGATAAGTCAATCACCTCATCAATAAAGCGTGTCTGAAACTCTCAGTAATCCTAGTGATCAGCTTTGTTTATGAAAGCTAGAGATATTAAATTGAGTTCCTCACTGCCCTGAGCAGGGATGACAAGTGGCAATTGAAACTAATGTTGACAGAGCTAAAGGAGCACATGCTGAGTGCAACAGACGTAACACAACGGAGAGGGAACAAGGCTAAACCAAGCTGGCGGGAAGGAAATCTTGGAGGTAGCTAACGGACATTGGAAGAAATCCCTCATCCCACTTAACTCAATCACAAAACACCACTGATAATTTGCTTGGTTCAGTAACGCAGTTGCTGCTGCACCTGTGTAATCGGGAGGAAAAATTGGCGGATGCAGAGGAGCTGTGGTACAGGAGTTACAAGTACGAAGGATGCAAGGAGAGCATCACGGAGAATGAATTGAGATTTCGGCTCTCAAAGTCTTAGTACCTAGTTCTTCCCTATGACATCCAAAGGCATCAAAGTATCCAAAGCGTAACAGAAAACCTCCTTTTTATGATGCACTTGTGAAACAAGTAAGCACGACATGCAAAACAAGGAACCCTGAAATATGAGTAGGCACATAGGTACCTGGCAAATAAGAAAATGGTCTGGGTTTAAAATGTGTATTTCTGGTGTAATTCTACAAACATAAATGTTTGTTTCATTGCCTGGTTTTAAGGCTAAATTCCCACTACCAGAATCAAGTCTCCATTTGGTTACTGTTATTAGAGCTGCAGTTACTACCACTGATTAGTCAAGAATTGTCCTTTCTGCTTCTGGTCTCATCCAGTTAATAGGTTTTATCCCAAATTACACTTTTTGGGAGGAAAAAGATTATTGTTTTCTACACATTTGTGCGACATCTCTCACAACAGATTCCCACTCTGTTCAGTCTGCAAGTGTCACTGCACAATCACATTTAAATAATAATACTATGTTGAGAAATATAATAAAATCTACCATTTCAGAAAGAAAGATTTAAAAAATGACCAAAGATGAACAGTGGGTTTGGGGGATTCACTGACAAAAGCAAATGTACTTTTTCCAGTTTATAAACACTCAGCTGAACTTCTGTCAATGTTTCCATCCACACTGTAAGACAGCAAGAGAAAGTCCACAAAACAACAGCAAGAAAGATCCAAAATCTAGACAATGTAGTTACGAACAAAGATGGAAAGAGATGAGCTTGTTGAATCTAGAAAATAGAAGATCTGGGGAAATGGGAGTAACTGCTCAGAGATATGAAGGCTTGCTGCAAAGAGAAACAGAAAAAACTATTCTCCATGCCCACCGAGGATAGGTCAAGAAGCCATTGGCTTAGATTGGCTTGGTTTGCTGGGAGAAGATTTAATTTAGATATGAAAAAGTACTATCCAGTATTAAGGATAGTAAAGCACTTGTACAAACTACCAGGGAAGGCCTGGCCTTTCTGCCGCTGGAAGTTTTCAAAACCAGATTGAATCACAAATCATCTGTGGAAGCGTTTTACGTGATGATTCCGGTGATTTGGGGGATGGACCAAATGATCTCCTGAAAACCTCTCCCAGCCCTATATAGTCTGTGATTTGGACAATGTCAGGGGGAAGGGCTGTATTGATTAAGCCTATAAGAAATTCAAAACCATTCTGTTTTAACATAAGAATTTTTTTAAAAAAACGGTGTTGTTTCAGACCCAGGTGCACTTAGCCCATCTCCTTCTACCAGCACCCATAAGTGGATGCCAGAGAAAAAGTAAGCACAGGGGAGATGTTTATGACCACTCTACCAGTCTCCAACTATTCTCAGCTCAGGGATTTCCTGAGCCTGTGGTGGTCCTTGCTGATTCCTTCTTCCAGCTACCCACGCAGATTTAAGTCCATAAAAATGTTCATTCATATCTTTCATGTCTGCTACTTGCTGCATGAAGGACCAACTACTTTGTTTTATTTTGAATCCCATTAGCTTCATTTGAAGACATTAGTCCTTGTGCTAGAAGAAACTGAATTGTTACTCCTTCCCTCTGCTTCCTATCTTTGAAAAATTATTTCTATTGGTCAAGACCAGGTAAGAGGATAATCTTATCCCATGCCTGCTTGTTTCCTTTAAACACCTTTTTTGGAAATCCAAGAACATTTTATTTACAGGGTTATTGATACCCACAAGCCTGTTAACCCATAAAAAAAATCAAGAGATCTGTAAGGTGCAATTTACCAGAAGTTGAATCTTTTTACCTTCCTTCATCAAAGTTTCAGCTAATTTGTCTGGTTCAGATGTCAGATTTATAAGCTTGTAGTTCCCTGGATCTCTCCTGGATCCTCTCCAGTCTTCACATACCAGGGAAGTTTTAAGGGAAACCTTGCACATTGGTGTTAATAATTCAGATATTTATTGTTTTATTTTCTGTAAAACTCTTGGTAAATATATCTAGCCCTGCTATTTTGTCTGTGTTTATTCTGTCTTTTTAATCTGTACCGTTAGTTCAATTTCAGGCAGGCTCTTTGCTGAATCCTCCCCTCAAAGAGGGTCTGGGATGTTTATCACCCCTGTTTCTTCTGTAGTAAACACCCGTGCAAAGAATTCACTTGGGTACTCTGCAGTGACCTGTTTCTCTGCGAGTGATTCTTGTATACAGTTGCTATCAGTTGGTCTTACAGGCAGGCTTTTCACTCCTGATGTGTTGAAATAAAAATTTAATATTAGCGTTGTTTCCTTTCATTGGTTGCTCCTCAGCCTCCTTTGGCCTGCCTCGTTATATTTTTACTTTTAATCTGCTAGAGTTCCTGATTCTGTTTGCTTTTTTTGGATACAGCTTTAGGTTTTTGAAGGATGCCTTCTTATTTCCAATAGCAGCCTTTACCCTTCTGTTCAACCATGCTGGCTTACTTTTTTCTCCAGGCTTTTCTAAGAGAAAAACAGCGGTACACCAGCGGTATGTTTCCTACTTAACACCCTTCAGTACTGTCAACACCTGTAAGGATTTAATTCCTCTAGCTTCCCCTTTTAACTTTTTTTAAGAGCTTATTTTTACACGGTCACGCTGCGGAATTTGGGCAAAGCTTTGGTGGACTGCTTGGCTCCTGTTGCTCCCATAGGGTTGTTGACGCAAGGTACGTCGTGGAATCTGCTGCAGGATGTTGACTTCATGATGAGATTTTGAACTAGATTTTTATATCAACCCAGGGGTTACATGTCTTATTCTAGCATCAGTAACCAGCTGCTGCTTCAGACTCAGATGTGACCTTTGCTCAGTCTCCATGGAGGTAACTGAAGTCACCCAATACGCTTGTATTTCCTGCCTGTCCTACCTCTTTTTTTTTTTTTTTTTTTTTTTTTTAGCATCAGTTAGTGCTGCTGTACTGGCGAGCAGTAAGGTCTATTGACCCAAGGCTGTATTGTTCCTTCTTGGCCTGGAGTTCCAATTCATAGAGATTCCTGATGACATGTTTTGGTCTGTCTTTCCATCATAAGGCTCATATGATATAGTGTCCCTTTGAATGTTTTCCTTCCACCAAGTTTTTGATATGTGTATAGCCATCTCTTCATTCAGGCTCAAAAAGGCCAGTTCCACTGTCTTTGTTTCTGAGGTTTCCAGCATTTGCATAGTAACACATGTACTGCCACTTTAGTTCCTGTCTTGACAGCCTTTTCAAATGTCAATCTATTTGTTTTCCATTTTCTGTTTGATTATTTACTTACTGTGACCTATTCTTCATTGAGGGGTACCTATGTTTGTGTCTTCATCTTTAGAAATGTCATCCCAAACCATATGCTCTTGTGCACCGGTTGGCTTCCCTCACTCCTCACTTTAAAAGCTCACTCAGAGCCTCCTTAATCTTAAGTGACAATGCCGCAGATGAACTCTGTCTCTCCTGTACTGGCTTTCAATGCTTTACATGTGTCAGATGAGCCTGAAACCATCTTACATTCAAGCTCTGCCTCTCCACCACTCTCCCTGGACCTGCAAGAGGTAAGGGAGCATTTCAGAGAACATTACCATAGATGTCCTTCTCTTCAGTTTCTTTTCCAGGAGCCTAAATTTTGCCTCCACAGACAGGACCACCCTTGCCTGTGTCATTGATACCCATTTGGGCCATGACCGCAGACTCCCCATCACTTGCTGCTTCTAATCTTCCAACTATCTTTGCATACCTATAACAATGAATGGTATTGTCTTATATTTTTTAATACCTTTAATAGGTGATAACTTCTTTCCTGATTGATCCTGCAAGCATCTTAGTTTTGCTATCCTCTTGAAAATGGTCTTAATACCTTATTGATGAGTTTTTCTATATGATTTCTCTGGAGGAAGTGGAGAGGGGGCAAAAACCAAATTTTAGAAAAAAATATTGCATGATAATGAAACAAGAACCTTTCAATGTGATTTAAACTTTGTGATGACCTGGAAAGGAGACAAAGTGAGGGAGATTTAAGGATATTCAACTGCAAAGCCCAAGAGCATATGCTTTAATTAAATTTAGCAGCTTGAATCAGCTCCTCCCCTCCCATATGAATGGCTGGCAGATAGTTTGTGATCATGGAAATATGCTTTCCTTTGCCCTTATTTATGTTACTAAATCTCTCCTAAAATTTCTCAGTGTCGTGACTGCATATAGCAATAGTGGGAGCAAGAAATAAGACAACAAGATATCACACAGACCCACACGAAGCACTTTAGCTAACAAGGTGCTCGTAGCACAGGTTGCCAAAACTGATTGGATCTCTTGTTGCTTCTAGCACTGGAGATGAGATCCACATTAAGAAATTTTGGCAATTAGGTCCTGTTTCACAAGGAAGTTTGAGATGATTACCTACGAAACTACCTGCAAAAAAATTTCTTAGTTTTTTTTAGGCACCTGTGTCCATAAATGCCAATGCTTTTGCTGTTAAACATTAGATATCTAAAATTTTCTCCTGTGCATATCTAGGGGTGCTGCTGTCTCAGCTGAGCTGAGCAGTTCCTTCCCAGCACTTCGTGAGATTCATGACATTGGCACTCTTTTCTCAAACACCCCAGTGAAGCTCATCTCAAAAGCATGTTCTGGGTGCATGTAATGATCACCAAAGACACTGTCCTGACTGTCTAGTAATGCAAAATCGGTCCTTTTTATAAGATAATAGGGATTAGCTTGCTTGCTTAGGAGGTGGGTAGCTTGGGCTCAAGTCTCTCAGATTGGGAGGTTTCCAATCTACCATTCCCATGTCCTAGAAAAATGTGCTAATCATGCAGCTGGGTTAAAGCTGCTTTCTGTCCTGCTAGGCAAAGCTGTGCCTTTGTGCAGAAAAAAGGCCTTCAAGCTTCATAAAGCCGGCAAAGGAACAGCCAAAAAGAAACATGACATTGTAGCTCATTAAAGAGGGGATCCTAGGCAACCTCTTGGAAGAGAGGGTAGAAACGGTGTAAGGATGTACTGCATAGGACCTTTAAAGTTAAAACAAAACAGTCATGTTTGACGTGATAAAGAAGAGGGAGTCAATGGGGGGAATTTACTTGAATTTCCCTAATCCTCATTTGGAAGAGCTTTTCTCCTAGAAGGTGTGTTCCACCAAATAGTAGAGGTTACCTCCTTCAGTGGATGCCCTTTGTAATATTGCTGCACTTTATCCTTGCTCTTGAATAGATTGCTTAGGGATTGTAAAATTACTTTGCCTTTCCTCTTAAAAAAGTGTTTTAACTAACTGTTGGAGTGAGCTACAGCTGTATGTTTTACAGGAGAGGTTTTATCACTGATTCTTTTCAGACTGAACATCCTTTTTAGTAAATGAAATAAATGCTGAATGCAAATAGAACCTGCCTCTCATTATGACAGCTTTGTGCTTCTTATTATGTGAGTGGGAGAGATGAGTACAGGTCTATGCAGTGCGTCTAACTGGAAAGGACACACAGTAGCACTGATACTTGGCCTTGCAACCCTAGGACATTAGACCTGGATTTGTGCCACAGTGTCTGGGCCTCTTTTGTGCCTCATATCCACCTTTCCTAAATTTACTTCCTTAAAAGTACTAGTTATTCAGCCATTTCAAAGCTATCATTGATGGCAGACCTCAAAGGAAGAGGCTGAATGCTGCAATAAAGACATCCACAAGGTAAACTTTCCTCTGCTTCAGAACTGAATGGATGCTCCAGTTTGTGGCCAGGAGGATACTACGTTATGGAGAATCCCTCCATCCTGAATTAGTTAAAACTCCTTATCACTTGCAGTCAAGAAGGACGGATGAGGATGGTTAAGAAAGGGCATGTTAGTCTTAGGCTTAGGCCAATAACAAGCTGAAATGTTATATTCTGCCTGCTTAAATTTCACCAAGAATTCAAATCAACAATGTAGCTCATTAAGATAACGTGTCCCAGAGTTTTACATGATGATTGGTGTTGATATGCTGTTGAATAGCCCCTCCACCGTTGATCAGAAGCGGCTGTACTTCAGCAGCGGGTCAGCTGCATTTCGGTCCTGGTCCAAAGTTAATGTGAAGTCAACAGAAGGACTTCTGCTGAGTCGATAAGCTTTGGATCAATTTCCTATGTCAGTTCCCAAAGTGCTTTTGAATAATTTATGCTGAAGGCTTTATATAAAATCAAAATTAGTGTTTTCATTTACTTGCATATCATAAGAAYAAAACTTTTCTTTGAAATTGTTTTACTTACTTATCTGTTTAGAGATTGGAGCTGAAGTCTATTGATCAGCCTGATTAAAGAATGTGAAATCAGAGTGAGGCTGGCTCCCTCATTTTATCRAGTTAGTGTATCCATTTTATTTTTCTCAGACGCATTTGATAAAATGAGATACAAATCTACACACCTGCAGGCCATTGAGATAATACAGTACTTGAGCTAGGTATGGGAAGAGAAATGGTAGTAAGGATATGTGCATTCATCAGGTTGATATATACAAAAAGGGAGAATAATTAACTTTGAAAAATGTTTTTCATAGTCCACTAGCTTAAGATATTAATGAACCGCTGCTTGAATGAGACAGATCTCTTGACCTTAAAGTGATATAATTTCAAAAACAACAGAAGCAAACATGGGCCAACTGATCCATTTATTTAAGGTATTTTAAATGCCCCTGATTTAGTGTGCTGATCCGCATCATAATCTCATCTCAGTGTGGGCTGCCACCAGAAGAAGAGCTGGTGCTGCTCATTCCACGTCTCAGCTGACCCTGGCTGCATATTCCTATGCCTGCCCATGCATTTGACTGAGCAGTTATGTAGGTGGGGGTAGCAGAAAGAACTGGGACCACCTCTTTAGCAACAGCCTGAAGCTGGACCAAGTTAGGCACGACATGAAACTGTACCCTAACATTGGCGATTTGCTCTGAATGGCACCGTAGCCCCATGTGATTATGGAAACTTCAGTAATTAGAAGATCTTACATGGTGCAGTGGTAATTTATTTCAGAAGCAATAAAAAGTGATAGGTTCATAAGTATGAACAGTGGTTGCTTTCTATTTGTCTTCAAGATGATACCTGCTACTGAAATAATTCATTTATTTTAAACATTTCTATTAGACTTTAGTGAAATATAGGAGGTAATATGACAGGAGAGGGTGGAGGAGATGTGTGCCATTTTAGACCAACAATTACAAGGGCCAGTAAATCTCAGTCTCCTGGCAGGTGAAAAAAAAACAACCATAGGTGACCAATCTGTGTTTTGCAAAGATGAACTTCATTAGGCTCCTCARAAGGGGGACTGCTACAGCTGAAATCACCTTAACAGAAAAGGGGGAGTAAGCTGAGACCTCACAAGGAGCAAAAAGATCAGTAGAGGAAACTGCATTTTAGAGCTCAAAAAATGCAGGGATAGCACAGGCATTGCTAAAAGTAAATTCAAATTAATCCTGGCAAAGCAAATTAAAATAGGGAGCAAGGTTTTCTTCAGTATTTAAACATGAAAACAGAAAGAAAATGTGGAATAAGAAATATAGGGCAGACCTTAAAGATAATGGAAATATGACCCCGCAGTTAAAGGTCTACTTCAGCTCGGTTTTCTGTAAGGACTCTGATGTAGAACCTGCTAAGGAAAGACAAGATGATTAATGGGAAGAGGACTGTGGACATGGAAATTTCTATTACCGAAGTGGAAACAAAACTCTCTAAACTGGTTTCATTTAGCTAGGGAGAAGGGAGGAGATATGGAGCTGGGTAATCAGCATTCTTGATATTTGAAAGAGCTGGCTCAGGAAATCAGTGCTCCATCTCAAAGCTCTTTAATAAATGTATGAAGTTGGGGGTGGTTCCATCTGTATGTCAAATAATAAATATAGCGTCCATATTTGAGTGCAGAAAAGCAACCACCCAACCCCACAAATGTGCAGGCTTTAGAATAAATCTTCAAGAAAACAAAAATGAATGAATAATTAAAGAAAAGAAACGACCACAAGGAGGTGAAAATAAATCAAGATGCGAGGAAATACAGATTTATCAAAGACTGTTTGTGTCTGATATCTTTCCTTAAAAAGGATAACCAATTCTTATGGATGGGAAAAATGCTTTAGATGTAATCCACTTAGACTTCAATGAAGCAATATCGATATTGTGCCACATGGGATATTATTAACTGGAGAAAATGTGGATCATTTCCAAAATACTAATGTGGTAAGTAACTACTAAAGAGAAATGACCTGGGGTTCTGTAGAGAAGAGAACTTGTAGTTTGCAGGGCAGTTTTTATTGGAGTTTCACAATGCTCTGTCTTCGGACTAATCTTATTTAATGTTTCCATTGGTGACCCTGGCTTAAAAAATAGATTTACTAATGAATTTTGTAGACAGCACAAAGCTAGGAGGTATAGGCAATTCAGAAGAGGATTGGTGTATTAGTGAGGTGAATTGGATGGAGAACTGAGAAATATAATGGTACAAAGAGTAAGGTCATGCATGTGGGGATTAACAACAAGAGAATTGGCTATAAAGCTGGAGCTTGTCAGTGGAAAATGAGGGAGTAAAAAGGGCATGTTGTGTTTGTTGATCACAGAATGATACAGCCCTGAAAAAGCAAGCATCCTAGGGATGCCTCAGCTGAGGTGTTCTCAGGAGAGGTCTTTGATGAGACTGAAGTGAGGCTTCTTACAGAACAGTGTACAAAATCCTTGGCTCCCACAAACAAGAAATAAGACTTCAAGCTGGTGCCGTGAAACTCATCTGGGACCATCAGTGGCATGGAGAGGTTATCAGATAGGAAAAGCCTAGAAGTGTTTGTGTTTTATACAGCCTGGCAAAATGAAAGCTGAGAGGGGATATGATTATTCTTTAAATATAAATGAACTCAAGGAACAGAGAAGGACTCTTTAAGCAGAGGGAGAACACTGATGCAAGAATAAATTGGTATACATTAGACATGGATGAATTTAGTCTGGAAAGTCTTAAGAATTAAGGTGGAAGGGTCTGGGACAGTGTCCTAATCCCAATAATGGGAACAAAAGAACTTACTTTCAGGTAGATTTATTAAGAAACTGAAAGATATCACCAGATATGACACCAGCCATAGTACAGAATGGGTTTTGATTGCCCAGAAAGATTCTGGGTACACTGAGCTCAGCTGTGTCACCTTCAGGCCTGAACTGGGATGTCTGCATGATGCTGTATTTACTGATCTGTGTCTCTGATAGCTTGGCACCTTTGCATTGTTCTCTGTTGCATGGTACAAACCTGTCTTAGATGAGTCATGAGTGAGACTTTGAGGTCTACCGTTGGTTCCAGGCAGGAAGGATTCTACTGATCTTTAGGTGGAGGAGGTGTCTGTGAGATTAGATGAGCTGAGCCATGCTCTGAAGGCAACTCTTTTTCTACATGGAGACTCTTGGGAACCCAGGGTGATTCCAATTTTAGTTGAAACACTGCCATCAGATCAAAAATGAGCAAGGATTAATCTAAGCAAAGCCATTCATGCCCAGGCTAGGTCTACATAGGTGAGGAGAAAAATCTTTTGTTTGGATTTTGTGTTTCTACCTGCTGGACTGAGACTAAGCATTACAGCCAACTGCAGCTKCAATCAAAGGACATTTGTCAAACAAGAGGGGAGAACGTCATGTCCTTGTTGAGCTGTCCTTTCCTTTTCCAGTTTCTCTGACTAAACGTTTCAGCAGAACAAGAAGTTTTTCAGTACAAGGCTAACCTACTGTACTTGCACAAAACAATTTACATGCTCATTCACATCATGTATCCAAAGGAAATGTTCAGAACCAGTCAGGAGACCTTACTCAGCAGTGACATTGCACTCTCGTTGTTGTAAAGGATAATTTACTCAACCCCTTTCTCAGTTTACTGAGTGATTGAAATACAATATAAGATTAAACATCTCACCTAGAACCATATATAACCTCCTCATCGCCCTCCTGAAATTACAAAAAAACCCTACACTGATAAGGGGAAAATGCATTTCTTTAAGGCACCGATAGTTTATTCAACAGTCAAATAACGTACAGTAATAGACAATTTTATGAGAGAAACATACTTCTTTCTTCTAGACAATCTAAACTTAGATCTCCTTACACTGCAGTGTCTTACCCACATCAAAGATGTATTCCACAGGTGAGTTAAGAGGAACGTGTTTGTCCTTGCTCTTGACAGTTCGTCCCACCCAAGGAGTACTCCTCATGTAGGATCAACTGTGAAAAAGCAAGGAGAAAGGCTTTCCCCCATGAGAGAGATCAAAATGTCATTTTTTGAACCATTTTGACAAATACTTTGTGGTGTTTCCAGAGGCATCTTGAGGAAAATTATCTCTCTTATGGTTGCTGCAAGCCGGATGCCACCAGGTCACTGTGATACAACAGTCACAGTCAATGGGGGAGTCAGCTGGGGGAGTGACAACACAGTCATCCTGGAAAGATTTCAGAAGGGTTCACAGAGCAGTCAAAAAAGCTGGATACATTTTTAACATTGATTGCAAAAAGGAAAATACTAAAAGCAAAAATAATAAATGTAACTTAATATTTACGTATGATTTAAGTTTTTCAGAAACCCACATTCAAGTGACAGACAGTGATATTAAATTCTACCCGTACTGGGGCCATGTCATATGAAAAGAAGTGATCCACTGAACAGTCAGACTGAAAAAATTGCAGAATATCAGTCCTTGTTTGGAGAAAAAGGGATGTGGAGGAGAAAACTGTCATAACTCCCTTGTATTCCCATAGTGACAAGAGAGGACAGTCCTTGTGGTATCCATGGTGTGTGTAAGCAAGGAATATTCTTGATATGCAAAAGACTGAGAGCTGCTATCAGAGAGGTTTAGTAGTTTAAAGGGAAAGCTAGCAATTCAAAAGGAATTTAAAAACTGTACACACATCTATATTTATTCTCATATTGGTGAGTCAAGCAGAAGGATGCTCTTTGGTGGGAGGACTTGAAGAGCACAACTGTGTTCTCCCCTGGTTCAGCTCCAAGGTGGCACCTGGTTACAAGCCAAGAATTCCATGCAGAAGAGAAGAAATAAGAGCACGGGGCCGGGGATGCAGAAGACCAGCAGAGGGCTGAGATTTAACAAAGGAACCAAAGGGATGTTACGAAGAAAGGAGAGATTTTGCCATTCGTGGGATCAGGTGTAGTTCAAACATGATGCCGCGGTGGAATTGAGACGAACACAAAACATGCCTTTGACCTTGCTAACTTTCAGCTGATCTTTGGAAGGCAGTGATGGATTCTTTAATTTAAATCATTAAAATAAAGCCAAATCAAAACAGCATCTGAGCATACATTCAGAGAAAGCTCTCTTATTGTGCCAAGAGTAGCCTGCGTGCCAGAGCTCTAAATAAACAGTCTAAATATACAGGTTCATAAATCTTGTGTGTGAAATTAAAACAAGGGAAAGGACATTGATTTATTATATGTTTGTTTGAAAGCTTAAGACTTAGTCTTTAGTTATAATAATGGTGTCCTCCATGCCCTGTAAGGGGGCAGAAGTGCTTGACTTCAATTGTGCTTTTCTTGTTTTTGGTAATTATAAGGTCAGTAGGAAGTGTTCCCAGAACAGCAATCTTTTTGGCTCCACTTTTAGGTTTTTTCTAGATTCCCATTAAAATTTCACCACTCAGTCTAAGTTCCCCAAAAAGAAACTGACCTCCTGAACTTGAAATATAGCTCTTGTTTCAGGGAAGGGATTTTGTGGGAAATGCCATAAAAATCAGGAGAAGCATTTGAGAGCTCTGCAGTCAGATTGTGACTGATGTACATCACATAAGCTTTGCTTCTTATTAAGAGTTAATGAAGCAACAGTAATTTTACACCAGATGCAGATACGCTCTGGTTTATTAGAAAGATGTCTTTTTGAATACTCCTGAAAGTGTGGGGTCTTTTTTTCTCTTTTTTTTTTTTTTTCCCCACTTGTAGTACCTCCATAGACTTGGGTAGCTCCACTGTCTCTTGCGCGTGCTGTGTGGAGAGAAGGGGATGTATGGGCAGGAAGGCTTTTCCTTTTAGTGCTACTCAAAGTCCTAGCATGCTGGATTGAGCAAGGCTTGAAGATACCAGTGAGAGTAAGAAATAAGGAAATAAGGAGAGTAAGAAATAGGAAGGGAGGGCAGATAGTGGGTGCAACTGAGGGTCAGGCTTCCCTACTGGTATGTGCTGATGAGCTCTATGCTGTAACACATAAGTAACTCTTGTGTAACACGTGATAACAACATAGAGGCTGCATGCACTGTGGAAGGGTGGCTTCATCTGTAGTCCTTCATTTGGAGACCACATGGTCTCTTTGAGATGCACAGAGTCCCAAGAAGCCAAGAAGGGCAGAAGTTGGCAGAGTTTGGCTCCATCTTCACTCCCTACAGTCAAGGACAAAAGAAAGATGTGGCAGGTGGATGCACAGAAAAAAAGTTTAAGAATAGGACAAGTGTAAAATGAAGATCCTCTGTTGTCTGGCAGTCTGTGACTTAGGGACATCCTGAGCCAGGATATAATCATGTCTTTATGATGAGTAGCCCTCAGTAGACCTTCCTTACATAAATGCATCTGATTGCATTTGAATCTACTTTCATCTATGCAACAGTTTGAGGTGATGATTTCCACAGTTCAGTCATGTAGTGCATGAAAAAAATATTCCCCTTAACTAGCTGGCTGTTAAAGAAGGGCAATAGAGGAGGGATTGCTATGCGTGCATATGGGAGTACTGTTCATGGAAGCTGTGTGTTGTGGTTTAACCTGGCAGGCAGACAAACACCACACAGCCACTCACTCACTCTCCCCTGCCAGTGGRATGGGGGAGAGAATCAGAAAAAAAAAAGTAAAATTCATGGATTGAGATAAAGACAGTTTAATAGAACAGAAAAGAAAAGGGAAAATAATAATAGTAATAATAACGATGATGATAGAATATACAAAATGAGTGATGCACAATGCAATTGCTCACCACCTGCTGACCGATGCCCAGCCAGTCCCCGAGCAGTGATCGCTGCTTCCGGGACCACGCCTCCTAGTTTATATACTGAGCRTGATGTCATATGGTATGGAATACCCCATTGGCCAGTTGGGTCAGCTGTCCTGGCTATGCTCCCTCCCAGCTTCTTGTGCACCTGGCAGAGCATGGGAAGCTGAAAAGTCCTTGACTAGTGTAAACACTACTTAGCAACAACTAAAACATCAGTGTGTTATCAACATTCTTCTCATACTAAATCCAAAACACAGCACTCTACCATCTACTAGGAAGAAAATTAACTCTATCCCAGCCAAAACCATGACACTGTGCAAGGTGTATCCCCTTCCTTTTCCATCGCTGCTCATCTTCTGGGTCCTTTGATGTAGTAGTTGTCCTGTACCTTCCCCTCCAACTGCTTGAGTGAAGTTCCACCCACTCCTGTAGGTTACATGTTTCTCAGAGAAACAGGAGCTCATTCAGGCTCTGCTACCAGCGTGCAAAGTCATTTCACAGATAGCTTAGCTAGAAGAGCACCGGGCTCCTCTGTCACCTCTCAAGGTGCATCTCCTCCCCGAGCTGCAAGTCAGGACATGTTACAGAAAGAGCCATTTGTACAGTCAGCCTATACAAGCCAAATGGCTGATTCCAGAGTTTCCCAGAAGCCTTTGCTTCCTCATGCAGCGCTGGAGCTCCCGTGTCATGGTGGCCTCGGCAATGACATCACATGAGCTCCTGGTCATGTACTTCACTCCTTCAGTGGCAGAGGAGGTAGAGGATGGCAAGATGACTGGCTCTTCCATTGCATCCTGTGAACTGGAGGAGCCCTTTCACACCTTCCCTATTTCATGTAGCTCTGGTGGCTCAGAATCACTGACTTTGGGTGCTCTCTGGGGGGGGTCTGAACCCACCTCCCCTGTCCTTCTTGCTGCCCAGGGATGTCCTTACCCCATGCCAAACTGGGTATGGAAAGAAGACCCTGACTCTCACAAGCCCCTGGGGGCTGCTCAAAGTCCTCTGCAGGGTCTCCCCAGACCTTCCTGAAGGTGATCATCTGCTTTGCAAGCATCTGCTCCCTTCAGCTGTCCCAGTATGGCAGGAGCCCAAGATAAAATGGCCTGACCTCAACTTCCTACTGATCCTTGGCCGGCTTCCGGCAAGGCTGCAAAGAGTAAGCAGTGAAGGAGGTCCTACCCTGGGGGCAGGAGAAGGAGAGGGCTGTGAAATCTCCTCTGTGCACAAGGCCATGGGTGATGGGTCTTCCTGTAAAGGAGGCGGCAGCTCCTGCTATCTTTCTCTGGGCATCCATCACGAAGATGCAGAAGACCTATTAAATGATACAGCTGTATTTCTTCTGGAGAGAGTGCAAGCTCTGCTGTTTTAGCCGTGTGTCTTGGCTTAATTTCTTAACTGTTTCTTAGTGGCTGATTAAATGAAATTTCCCGTTGCATCCATGGCTTCCTTCCTGCCATCCCTCAGCAACTCACTCAACAGGGGTGTCAGAGAGCAGCGAGGGTCAGCTGCTCCCTAAGGCATGGGGAGCTGGCTGCTGAGCTCCATAACACGGCTGGCCAGGCAGGAGCTTCACCAGCCCCATCCCCAAGCAAAGTGAGCAGGGCAGATCGTGGCCAGTTTCAACCAAGAGTCCAGATCACCAGGCAAGTTTATGGGGATGAGGCAAGTCCCAGGAGCTGGGAAGTCAATCCCCAGGACAAGGTCAGGATCAGGTCTCATGATCCCTGGTAGATTTTTTTTTTATATTCACATGTAACCTTTTCTCTCCACCTTGTCTTGAGATCTCTGTGTGCCTTGCTTTTGGTTTCGATTTGTTACCATTGTAACCTACTCCCCTTCTATGAGATCCCTCCACCAGAAAGTGTGCATCATTTCTCAYAGTCCCTGCTTTGTGTACCAGTCCTTAAGCACGATTATGATGATTAGATTTTGTAGTTATATAGCCCCAAAGGATGCCCTACTGTCCAATCTGTTGAAAAGTAGGAAGAACAACTGGTTAATTCACAGTTCTGCCTTTATTCACATCTTCTAAAGGGTTAAATCGGCTCCCTACATCTTCATGAATCACAGCCTTGCTGTCCTCTGCAGTGAACTAGGAGTTGTCGTCTCTGAATTCAGGATGTAGACTTCCCTTCCAACTCTGTCACTTTTCATGATCTTTATCTCCCTAAAACTTTCATGATCCAGATGTTCCCTATTGGCTTAGATAGCTGTGCTGGTAACCATCCCCACTTAGTACTTCCTAATGCGTTTGACATAAGTCTGTGTACAGTAATCAGAGAAAGTAAATAGTATCTGCAGAGCATACTTGAATTTAATTAAAAGGATAATAATATCTCAGACTTTGGCACACTACATCACCATTGTGGGTTTGCTGCCTGTACAGACAGATTCACAGAACAACTATTCCTACTCTGCATACCTGTAGGCTGACTGGCTTTACCTGGCTAATGGTATGCACTTCTGACGGACTTAATAATAAGAAATATTCTGTCAAGTTGGAGGAATTCAGGGAAAAATTATTTGGGGAAGGAATTCCCTTAATTTCTCTCAGTGTCAGCATCTGAGCATCTGAGGAAAGTTTTAGGAGATCATCTTCATTGCTTTAAATAGCATCATACTAGATTGATACCTTAAAACACCTGGGACACCTGATTCCCCSCCCCCCCCCCCCCMSSTGGCTGAAGAAAAGCTTCATGCTATCTGTGGTCAGATTTTTTGGTCAAGTTGTTTGTAGTTGGTTTGTTTTGTATTGTTTTGTTTTGTTTTTCCTGAGGCCAGGGACTGCATTTGAAAATCTCTCTTCTCAAACTAGCCTCCTCTTACATAAGCCATTATAATTCACAGAAGACTRAGAACAAGAGGTAGACTTGAGCCAGCAACCTGCAAAAGGCATTCAGGGCTTTGACCATCCACTGGACTGTCATATCCTCCTCTGTCATTTCTCAAAGGCAACATTAAACAGGATGCTCTAGAAAAGATACCTGTCTTGGAAAAAAATTGTCTTATGTTTTTGTCTTCAAAATTTTCTTCTATTCCCCTAAGGATTTCTTCTAAACCTGGATTGCTAAGAAAAGCCTTTATTTCCCTGCAATACACCTAGCCTGAACTCACTGTGAGACAATGCTTCTGTTAGCACAGTGGCAACGAATACAGGTGTTTCCGGTTTTGGCAGTGGCAAGTTGTTGCATTTGGCTTTTCCCCTTTGAAGTGCTTCAAATGGGCAAGGCAACAGCTTTTTATCCCATGGGTTGTAGGCTGCCTCCTCAGTCTAGAGGCAGAAATGGGTCTGGGCTGGAATGCCAAGTAACTCTATCTTCCACCCAAAGTTTGCTGCTGCCAAGCAGGGAACTTGAAGCTTTGGTCAGGTGCTATGAAGAATGATACCCACGTCTCAGTGCAGCTGTGGAATCTGATCATCAAAATGCAGAATAATTCCTTGCGTTAATTGACCTGCTGGCCCAGATGACTGCTCCATTTCACATAAGACCCACCTCCCGGCAGCCTAAGACCACAGGTCATTGACTTTGTAAATCCAGCGACTCACTTAGCGAAGACGACCTTTTTCAGGGCCAAAAAGTCTTTACACAGAGGTCTTGAAGGACATAAGCATGAGAAGGATCAGAATTGCCATCCCACTCACTGAGCACAGAGGGCACTGGGAGAGTGTGGTGGTGCATTCCCCCCACTCCCTGCTTYTCCTGGGCCGCTTGTTGATCTCAGAAATTCCGGTAAAACCCTGGCCTTGGTATAATGAGTCTGGCAGTTAAGTGCCCCTTGACCGTATCAGAAACTCTGCATAGCTGAGGTTGGGAACGTACTCCTAACTGCCTGGCCCAGGTGTCATCCCCCGATACCTTTATCTGAGTCATAGCTCAAGTGGAACAATACTGAAACCTTGAGAATTTTAGTAACTACCACCTGGGACTGTGGCCAGAATGGAAATTTACGGATGACTAAAGCCAATCATCTTGCGAACCTATAAATGGTGGTCCTAAGGAAGACCCTTTGAGCTCTCCTGGACTGCAGCGGGCTGCACCCAGCATATCCCTCTGAGTGGGATGCCTCTCAGAGCTCGCGAACTCTCGAGTTTGCGATATTTGGAGGACCATCGCCGACTGCCACGGGACCTGGGCTGAAACACTCCTCGGCCGAAACACTCCTCGAGGCTCAACCCTTCGGCTGTTGAGAAATGCCAAGACATGTGACGTGAATATTTCACTGAACTCGAGGAGAATTTTTAACAGGTATATCTTTATATATTTAATTATCTTTGTGTGTGTGTGTGAATAGATGGAGGTACCCGCTAACAAATACAGACTGCTAAAATCTTATGATCTATCTTAAACTGTGAATGAACCTTAGACTGCTGCTAAATACATGTAATCCCTTAGACATAAACTGCTGACCAAGTCTGAGACTAAGAGCGGATCCAGCCTCACCTAGACTCCTCTGGAGTTTAGAGAGCAAGGGGGTCTTCTCTGAACCTCGTGACTCAACGGGAGGGTCTCCCTTACCCTTTTTGTATTAGATATAAACTGYTGACCAAGTCTGGGACTGAGTGTGAATCCAGCCACACCTAGACTCCTCTCTGAGAAGGAGTTTAGAGAGCAAGGGGGTCTCTCTGAATCTCGTGACTCAACGGGAGGGTTTCCTTATTCCTTATATTTCTCCCKTTAGACATAAACCATTGACCAAGTCTGAGACTAAGAGCGGATCCAGCCACATCTAGACTCCTCTGTAGTTTAGAAAGCAAGCGGGTCTTCTCTGAACCTCATGACTCAACGGGAAGGTCTCCTTACCCTTTTGTATTAGACGTAACCCGTTGTCCAAGTCTGAGACTAAGATTGGATACAGCTGCATCTAAGCTCCATCAGGAGTTTAGAGAGCAAGGGGGTCTTCTCTGAACCTCGTGACTCAACGGGAGGGTCTCCCTTACCCTTTTTCATCCTCAGTCTCTGTATAAATCATTCCAACTCAATTCCAACACGATTTTCCTTTGTATACTTCATCCAGGTAGTAAGTAATAGAGTGAACCTTGCAATCGAACTCTGTTAAGTCACGCTTTTATAAATTTCTATTAAAATCACTTTCTGCTAATACCCTTGATGGTGATTTTTTAAGCAGCCCCTAAACCACTCATTCGCGACAGAGAACAAGACCATCGTGGTGGGCACTGGGTACTGCCTGTCCCTGGGGTAAGGAGGTCTGTCCACCTCTCAGCTTTGCTCAGGTTCCTCGCTGGAGAGGGGCAAAGAATTTACCCAAGACTATTGAGCTAAGAGGATGGGACAAGTTGATGTCTAGTGAGTTTGGGGGTTCATTTCTCCATAGTCTCAGTCCAATGTCCCTACTATGAAGCCCTCCTCTGATCATTTTTCCAGCTTTTCAGCAGTCTGAGCAAACAGATAAAGGAGCAGTTAGGCCAGTGAGATGAAATTACCTTCTCTTTCCTTAGAGGTGATTTCTAGAAGTTAAGCTCCAGAATTGTCTGGAGGTCAGTATCCCTTTTTTCCTTCTTTCACTGGATAATGGAAAGCCACAGACTTTAGAAATCTGATGAATTTCAGCAGTGGCAGCTCCCTGAGAAAAGGCGCAGTAGAAATATAGAGAGTCCATACATACTGCAAAACCCCTGGAGAATAACAGTGAAAATGAGAAGAGGATGTGAAAAGAATGTGTGAAGAAAAAGTGAAGCAGCTGGACTTGTTTAGCCTAGAAAAGGGAAACCTAAAAGAAGCCAGGTACATGTTCTTCCAACAAAGGAGAGGGAGAGTATGGCTATTGTGCTGGTTTTGGCTGGGATAGAGTTAGTTTTCTTCATAGTAGCTAGTATGGGGCTATGTTTTGGATTTGTGCTGAAAACAGGATTGATAATACAGGGATGTTTTCGTTCTTGCTGAGCAGTGCTTACACAGAGTCAAGGCCTTTTCTGCATCTCACCCCACCCCACCAGCGAGGAGGCTGGGGGTGCACAAGAAGCTGGGAGGGGACACAGMTGGGACAGCTGACCCCAACTGACCAAAGGGATATTCCATACCATGTGACATCATGCTCAGCATATAAAGCTGGGGGAAGAAGAAGGAAGGGGGGGACTTTTGGAGTGATGGCGTTTGTTTTCCCAAGTCATCATTATGCGTGATGGAGCCCTGCTTTCCTGGAGATGGCTGAACACCTGCCTGCCGATGGGAAGTAGTGAAGGAATTCCTTGTTTTGCTTTGCTTGTGTGTGCAGCTTTTGCTTTAGCTATTAAASTGTCTTTATCTCAACTCACGAGTTTTCCCACTTTTACTCTTCCAATTCTCTCCCCCATCCCACCATGGCGGGAGTGAGCGAGCGGCTGTGTTGTGCTTAGTTGCTGGCTGGGGTTAAACCACAACAGCAATCAATAGTTCTGTGCCCTTGGTGACGAGAACAACAAGAAATCTGTTCAACTTCCAGCAAAGAAGAGAAATTAAATGCCATAAAAGAAAATGAAGAGTGAATGTTGTCTAGAGAGGCTGTGAAAACTCCTTGGATGTTTATTAGAAGACCTGAGGCAAACATGCTCCAGAGTGGTGTAGGTATCCTTGATTCTGCCTTGGTACAGAAAAAAGGACTAGGGCAGAGGTTCACAAACTGGGGACAAAGAATGTACCTGAGAAGGAGAGAAGCCCCAGAAAATTACTTTCAGCCTTGGTGTCTCCCCCTGCCCTTGTTCTTTGCTGCTTCCATCCCCAAAAGCTATCTCTTCAGAGCTGCATAAAAAAAACCAAACAAACTCCCCCACCATTCTTTTCTTTGAACCAATGCGGACAGCAAGATGAGAACAAAATACTTTTCAAGGGAATTTGGGAGGAAGAGTGAAGCAGAGGAGTTACTCATCTATTCCAGAAAAGAAAGATAGCTCAATATTAAGAAGTCCAAAAGCTTTGGGAGTCGATGACCTTTAGGTCCATTGCATCTCTTGGAAATCCACTTCTAAATAAATATTCATTGCTGACGCATGCTCTAATAAAAACAGCATATTGCAGTCATTTGCTGGTTGGTGCATAGAGTCTTGTCAGCTCATTCATAGCACATTTACTGCCAAATCATTCCTTTAATCATAGAATGAGAAATGTTACACACGCCGAACAAATCTCCCTCATTAACTTGAGCGGGTTACTACTGTAGTCTGTTATACTTCAGCGTCTATTTTCGGAGAAGATCTTGTAACCTACTGTGTGTGTGAGTCACAGCTGTCACTACCAGGTTCTGCCAGGATGAAAACTACAGGCTAGGACTCTAATAGTGCTAGATGCCTACTTCTGAAGAAGTCTTCAGTATCTCTGCCCTGGGACAGAAATACCCGCTCTTCATTTTTACTGCGTACAGCGATCCATTGAATGGCAYTTTTTATCCCTAGCAGTCTCATTGAAATAATTAAAGGCCCATTCAACCTCGGTATAGTGTCAGGATTTGACCCTTTATAATTGTCATACACTGGGGAAAGTAAAATAAGAGGTATGGCTGCAAGTGCCCCTTGTGCCCGTCATCCTCAGCCTGCCTTCTGAAACCTCAAATTTTCGCTGTCAGCTTTTGTAAGTGGAAAATAATTCAAGTTGCCATTAATACTGAAGGAAAGTTAGATAAAGCCTAAGGCCTTTTATCTGTATGGGCTATGATTTAGCAACGCACATAAACACATGCTTTTCTGAATTAGGGCCCCTCGCAGACTTTTGCAACCAGCAAAGTGAGAGCAGAAATTCCCATCAGCTTGCAGAGATAGAAGCTGCAGATGCAGTATGTTTTTTTCCTGGGAGACACTGTCTGCACTCAAAAATTAAATGTACTTGGAAAATTTCCTGGGCAATAAGGGCAACTGGTACATCACAATCTATCTCTGTGCTAGGAACCTGTTTAGATGCAGGGTGGCTGCATGCAAACTGCCAAATGGGCATGAACCCTGGAACRCACTTACGCCTGAGCTGTGCCTGGGAGGTGTTTGGAGAGCCTCGTTGGCACATACCAAAGGCATGCCAAGGACCTCTCCAACCTTTTGCTAATATAGATGGATTGTGTTCTGGTGCCTGAGGACATTCCCAGACAGTTCAATGTACTGGTACACAGGCATCCAAAAATACTGTCCCAATCTCATGTTCATCTTTAGAACTCTAGGAAAGAGCAAAGGATTTCATTCCAGCACATGCCATTTCCTGACAATTAGATCACCATCATCCTCATTTTGGTGGGCTTTTTTTAACAGTCCCCCTGTCATCTGAGGTCACCAAAGAAAAGGCCAGTCACTTATTTCATATTTAAACCGCTCAGGTAAACTCACATCAAGAAAAAAAGAATATGGAAGTTGCATTGGTCAAGCTTAATAAAAAGCAAAGGTCTCTGTAGTATAAGGTTATCCCATTGTGCTACCGGCCTTGGCTCATGTTAATAAGTGTTATCACACCATTCAGTCACTTTTGACCCTCCAGTCCAGGTTGTCGTTTTCCACGTGAGTTAACTAGTTGGCTGGAAATCCAGAGGAAACTGAACTTAGGCTCTAAATTCCCTTTTCCCATACTTTTTTAGAAAAGGTTAATCTCTTACGGGTTTCTTTAGAAAATTTTCCTTCTAGAGAAAGGAAAGGTGGTATATATACCACCTGATATATACCACAGATAGGTGGTGGTATATATCATGATGACATATTCAATGGCAAGATGATGTCGGTTAGAAAAAACTTATGGAACGCCTATTTTCATCTTTATAACTCACATTGTCACTATGCTTGTACAGTATTTGATGATCTTAAATTTTATAATCAGATCGATTCTGTCCAGTACAAGTATAGCTTTTTCAGCACGTGGCAATCTTTTTATTTCTCATCATAATTATTTGTTACATGGCTATCAGCTTTATCTGGGGTGCAATTACACATTTATACCAGACTCAGTGTCTTACACATTAAACCTTACGTTGCCTTGCTTACACTCCCTCACAATCACTTCACTTAGCTGTGGAGATCTTGACCCAGGAAAGATCTGTCCAAACCAAGGTGGCTACCACCAAAACATCAATCTGCTAGAGAGATCTCTTTTTTTTCAAAAAGTGAGGAATTTCCATCCTAATTTGAGATCCAGAAAGATACACAATGGGACATTCAATCCCGAACCACAAGAAGTCAGACCTTCCTCTTTCACACTATAAGAGAACTGTGACCAAAATATTGTGTTTAAATACTTCTTTTTTAACACTCATTGCTACCTGAATACATTATCTCTGGTTTTGAACACCTGCAGCTATATTGTTAAGGAGAACTACGTATGTTCTATATCTCAAACACATAAGTTAAAATATAAATATATGCATTCACATTTTTTTAATGCACAGGTTAAAATGCATACAAGAAAAAAAGATTTGCATACTGAGACATGCTTATGTGCATGCATATATTTAGCAAATTTTATTTTATATACTTTTTTATAACAGAATTACAATAAAGAGGCATTCAGATGAAAATTTTTAGGTTAGTTAAGTGATCTTTTGTACGTGAGAGACATTAAAAACCCACAGATGAAAGGCTATATTATACATGTTCAGAACAAGAATAGTGTATGATAACAGTGTATTTGCTTCTATTTTAGTCTGTTAAAGGGAATCATAGTTGGTATATGAGCTGGTTTGTTGACAGAGGGAGGAAAAAAAACATGAAGCCAAGCCAAACCATTCCACCTACAATATTAATTAGCTCCAATATGAAGAAGCCATTCAGTTTTTCTCCTTTTTCCAAAAATATATTTAAATACTGATTAGAAAAACAAAGACCAAACCACTGTTTCTTAGCTCATTTGAGACAGTTGTACCATTCACGTATTAAAAGTTTAGATGTCCTGTAATTTAAGTGTTCACATTTCCCATCCTATTTGTGGATCTGATCCAAAACACTCTAAAGATTCCCATTGAGTATAGGGGCTTTTTATCAAAACGTTGCCAAGTGTCATGATAAAATCCTGGCTCTTGTGAGATTTGAAAACAAATTATTACATACAAGTCTCAGCTTCTATTGAATAAAATAAGAACAAAAATTATAATTTTCATTTTGGGGGAAAGAGGCTTGAAAGCAAGACCTGAGTTCATCTAAAGGCTAAAAAACAGAAGTTGAAGAACAACGTTTATCTTTGTTGATTTTTTGATCATGGGTTTTTAAACCTGTTGGATGAAAGTCACAAATGCTTCAGGTCATTCTCCCCACCTTCCTCTAAAGGTCAGTCGTAGGAGGAACTTGGCAATGTCTGTAGGTGGTCTGCAGGGCATTACAGCATATGGCAATGTACACGCAGGTGAACCCATCCCACTGCCAGTGGTGCCAGGGACTCCCAAACGTAACAGGAACTGCTGAGATAGACACAACCAACACTGCAGCTGTGATTTAGTTTCTTACTGAGAGCTTCCTTGACCCTACTTTCCTGCTACTGCAAGGAATGTGTGGGAAGCTACTCATGAAGAGGAATGTTTAAGGAGGTCCTACAGAGGACAGCACCCTCAATACCCTCCCATAGGAGCAGTGAACTGTGAGGTTAGCAGCTAGAGYGAGTGCCCACAGAGGTGGGATTCTGATGAGGAACAGGTGGGTACAAAGCATCACACAGGCTGGTAACTTTCTGCAAGTCCTCCAAGACAGATTATATTTGAGAATAAAAGACATTTTTATAGGCTTAGGGAGTCTTTAGTTAGGGAAAGATGAAGACAGAYGTTAACTTGACCAACCATCCTGTTTTTAAAGGGTTATCCCTTATTTCTGGAAGATCTCCCTAAAGATGGCAAGCTCTCCCTTGCTTTAAATAATAGCTCTATTTATTTAATTCATTTCCTCTAGGTAAGTAAAAAATCAGCTTAATCATCAACCAAACTTTTGCAGAACAAAACTAAGCAGAGTGGCTGTTTATGGCACTTTTCAGTGTAAAATCTGCCTTGAGAAACCTTTTAACAAAAGTAAGCCCGAGCGTCTACAAATTATTTTAAGAGAAGTCCACTCATGTTGTCCTCAGCAGTACTGAATTACGCTCTTGAAATAAAAATAATGGACTTTGCCCATCAAAATGTGGTATTACCCCATAAATCTGCTTTTGCACTTTTTACTTMAGTAAAGAAATTACATGCAAGGAAGCAGATCTGTGAAAGGCCCATTAACAGCTCAGTAGGCAGCAGATGCTCACCAGAGGTGCAGACCAGAATGTCTCATTGCAAAGATGCAATGAGGTTATTTGTCGGTTAAAGCCTCAAGAGGTGGTGGCAAGTGAGATCCTTCTGATGGGTCCTAAACAGTTGTGGGTAGGAGCTTTATCACAAGTCTCTGGAAACATTCTTCCAAGCCCAGCAGCTGCTGGGTCTTCACTCTAGTGTGAATGCAACACAGAGCAGGTCTGAATCCAGCATGGATCAGCAGGAACATGTCTGAACTACAAAAAGAAGTGATCTTGATTCAAATGTAGGAGAAGGTCTGGATAGAAGCTCTGAGATGGACAATTTGAGAAAGGCAGGACTGAGAAGTCTCCTTACTCAGGCTGCACAATGGAGTCGAACGTCCGTTGGAGTAAGAGAAGCCCGCAGGGGTGTGACCTGCCTTGCATGCCGACCATGATCTTCTGCAGGGTTTGAAGGTCAGTATGAGACTAGAGGGGTGTCTTGAGCGGTAGGATCCTGCACAGCTTGAGGGCCAAGCTCCACCATGTTTGGCTCAGGACTCAAGGAGGACAGAGTTATCAGGGTAGCAACAAGACTAGGGCTSCTCCACAAGGAATGGCAAGTTGGAGGCTGGGGGTGACAGCAAGACAGGCGGTGACCTGGATGATGACACASTGCACCCTCAGAAAATATAAGTATGTAACTAAACTAAGAGGAAGGATTAACATGCTGAGACATGGCAGAGCCTTGACCCAAAGGGAATGCAATAAACTTGCAGACTGGACCAACATCATGAGGTTCAGCAAGGAAGAGTGTAAAGTTCTGCGTCTAGGACAAAATCATCCCATGCCTCAGTACAGGCAGGGACCTGACTGGCTGGGTACAGCCCTGCTGAATAGGACCTGGGAGTTATGATGAACACCAGGTTGAACATCAGCTAACAGTGCACTCTGATTGCTGAGTCAATGCACAGTCAAACCATGTCCTGCACTAAATTGAAAGGAATCTGACCGGCAGGATGAAGGGGAGTACTTATTCCCCTCTACCTGGCATTGGTAAGACTGCACCTGGAATACTGCATCCAGTTTTGGGTTCTCCATTCAAAAGCATGTGGAGCAACTGAACAGGGTCCAGCAGACAGTTCCTAGTCAGGGGTCTACAGCACAGATCCTATGAAAAGAGATTGAGAGCTGGGTTTTTTCAGTCTGATGAAGAGGTGGCTAAAGGGCGACCTAGTAGCTGTCCATAACTGTATGAGCTACAGTTATACGGACAATGGGGCAAAATTCTTCTTGGTAGTGCTAGATGATATAATGGAAGACAATGTCCACAAACTGCAGCTTGGAGGGTTCATGTTGGACTTCTCAAAAAAACCAAACCCAAATCCAAACCCAAACCCAAACCCAACCCCCTCACCAGAAAAGTAGTGCAACCCCAGGGCAGTTCACTAGAGAGGTCATAGAAGTCTCAAGACTTGACTAGAAGTCATTGCTGACTTGATCTGGTGTTGGCAACAGTCCTGCTTCAGACAGGAGGCTGCACTAGATGCCTTCCGTGAGCGTCTTCCAAGCAACATTTCTGTGAAATTCTCTGGCAATCCAAGTCTAAAATGGAGGCAAGATCCTCAAAACCAAAACTCTCTCAAAAGAGTAATCTGAGATGAATTTCATAAATGTAGTAGATAATAAAGTTGAATATTTTGTAGACATATCATACTATCTGTTATCCATAGCTTTAAAAGTTTAACTTGTTAAGAATTTTCCAGGTCTCAGCCTTCAGTATTTCACATGAATAATTAACATTGTCTCTCTATGTCCAGGAGATGCTAACCACTTTCTCACCTCTCCTACTTCCCACATCACTCTGGCTCCACAGACACTTGCCAGATTTTCTTTCATATTCTTCAGCTGGTTAACATACTTGAGTTTAACTTTGAATAACAATTCCCTACTTCTATTTAGCTAGGAAGGCTGCTGAAAGCTGCCTGGTGGAAAAGGACCTGGGGGTGTTGGTCGACAGCCGGCTGAATATGAGCCAGCAGTGTGCCCAGGTGGCCAAGAAGGCCAACAGCATCCAGGCCTGTATCAGGAATAGTATGGCCAGCAGGACTAAGGAAGTGATTGGCCCCTGTACTCGGCACTGGTGAGGCTGCACCTGGAATACTGTGTTCAGTTTTGGGCCCCTCACTACAAGAAGGACATTGAGGTGCCGGAGCGTGTCCAGAGAAGGGCAACGAAGCTGGTGAAGGGTCTAGAGCACAAGTCTTATGAGGAGCGGCTGAGGGAACTGGGGTTGTTTAGCCTGGAGAAAAGGAGACTGAGGGGAGACCTTATCGCTCTCTACAACTCCCTGAAAGGAGGTTGTAGCGAGGTGGGTGTTGGTCTCTTCTCCCAAGTAACTAGCAATAGGCCAAAAGGAAATGGCCTCAAGTTGCACCAGGGGAGGTTTAGATCAGATATTAGGAAAAATTTCTTCACTGAAAGAGGCATTGGACCAGGCTGCCCAGGGAAGTGGTTGCGTCACCATCCCGGGAGGTATTTAAAAGACGTGTAGATGTGGTGCTTAGGGACATGGTTTAGTGGTGGACTTGGCAGTGTTAGGTTAACAGTTGGACTTGACGATCTTAAAGGTCTTTTCCAATCTAAATGATTCTATGATTCTATGATTCTACTCTATATTTGAAGAAGACCTTGTGTGCCTAAAAGCTTTGTTTCTTTTTTTCTCAGTGTCGTGGTTTAACCTCAGCTGGCAACTAAGCCCCACACAGCCGCTCGCTCACTCCCCCCATGGTGGGATGGGGGAGAGAATTGGAAGAGTAAAAGTGGGAAAACTCGTGGGTTGAGATAAAGACAGTTTAATAAGTAAGGCAAACGCTGCGCACGCAAGCAAAGCAAAGCAAGGAATTAATTCACTCCTTCCCATCGGCAGGCAGGTGTTCAGCCATCTCCAGGAAAGCAGGGCTCCATCACGCATAACGGTTACTTGGGAAGACAAACGCCATCACTCCCAATGTCCCCCCTTTCCTTCTCCTTCCCCCAGCTTTATATGCTGAGCATGACATCACATGGTGTGGAATATCCCTTTGGTCAGTTGGGGTCAGCTGTCCCAGCTGTGTCCCCTCCCAACTTCTTGTGCACCCCCAGCCTCCTCGCTGGTGGGGTGGTGTGAGAAGCAGAAAAGGCCTTGACTCTGTGTAAGCACTGCTCAGCAATAACGAAAACATCCCTGTATTATCAATCCTGTTTTCAGCACAAATCCARAACMYAGCCCCATACTAGCTRYTATGAAGAAAATTAACTCTACCCCAGCCAAAACCAGCACACTCAGTTATATCAGATTGTCTAAGAAAAGAGATTCTCTCACTGTAAACTTTGCTTACTTCATATTTTCAGGTGATCACGGACCAACATTACGCGTACTATGAAAGTCAGCGTTAGCTTTGTCATCTGCAAATGACGACACATTGTGAAGTCRATTGACTTTAATACACTTCTTGCATTTTCAAGCATTTCTAATGAATTTTTACTCCTGTATTGAAAATAATTTAGCAGACAATAGATCACTTCTCTTTCTACTGTACAGGAATGAACATCTGCCAGAAACATTTTAACATTTCCATGGTTTAAAGCACCGGTGGCCACAGAGGAAAATACACCCTTTTCAACCAAGCCTTTAATGATYCTTTTGATTGAAAATGGAGGTAGCATATTACCAGAAATATGTAATGCTTTTATTCTACCAAGATATATTATTTAACAATGAGYGAATTTTGCAGAACAACTGTATTTAATTTGTTCTTTCAATCTAATGACCCATAGAATGATTGTAGATACTATTGTGGCACATAAGTTACTCCTGTCAAAGCCAGAATGTGTAATTTTCTTCACATCTTCATCAGGGAAAATATTTCAAGTACTTACACCCTGTACAAAAATTGTTTTATAAGTTACTTTGTTTGCATGCTGCTTTACATCTGATGGTCAAGTATGAACAATTAAGAAAAGTCTTCTGCATCAGCTACAGTAGTCATAGTAATAATCGCTGCCGCTGATGATCCGTGCAAATTTCTATCTCCAGTGAGYGTAAAGTCTCTTCTTTATAGACACTAAATCTCGTTTTGTTGGAGGAGTGTTATCATCTAAAGCACTGTTGAGTCATGGTCCGTGTAATTCATCAAAATCCACACATAGGTAATAATTAAACATAGTTGTTGACATGGATCACACTGCCAGCTTTGGACCAACTGTCGATAAGGCCCTGCATACACCAATAGATCTTAACTTCCCTGACCAGCTTTCTGGGGCCTCCACCCACACATCTTCTTGCTGTTGCCCCAAGAGCTGCATTTAAGCTCTGACTCCTGTCCTTAATCCTTGTCTGAGATAAGTTGTGAGTAGGTCTGTGTTCAGCTGGGCACCTTGCTGCTCCTGAATGATTGACCTTGGACCTGCCTCACGACTATGGTCCTGCCTGGTGATCTGGGCTCTCAGCTGAACCTGGTAACTGAGGTTACTAGTAGCTCTGCCTTTCTTAGGTCCTGTGGGCCTGGGCCCCCTGTTGAAGAGGTCACTGAGGAAGATGGAGGACAATATCAGCGCCGGCTGTTCTTCTTGTTGTGAGCTGCCAGCCAGACACTCAGCCATTGATCGCTGTCCTYTGAGCAAGGTGGTCCAGCCAATTTTCAACCTATTTGACAGCCTGTTCATCCACTGCTTCAGCCTCCAAATGAGAATGCGGTGGGAAGTGACATCTAAAGTCATATTAAGTACAAGACATATGACATCTACCAATCTTCTTTCACCCACCCAGCCATCTGTTTTGCCACAGAAGGCAATTAGGGCCCTCAATCACCGTTTGCCCTTGCCGTTGGACTCCATGATTTTTCCAGAGGTGGGGGTGATGTGGGGTGACTTATATTTCCTAATGTTCTCCTTATTACTGTTTTTTGGGCTTTTTTGCGGGGAGGGTTGGGGGTTTTTTTGTTCTTATTTTTTGTTGGGTTTTGGTTGGTTTTGCTTTTGTTTTTTTTTTTTAAGATGTGCCTTTTTTTTTAAGATCAGCCTTTTTCCTGTCATCAGGGATCTTCCCTTTCACTGTTATTTGTCAAAGATGATAAGCAGAAGCCTCACAATCACATCAGCCATGTCTTGAATGCGGTACAAGAATTCTTAATGACCTTTCTTAATCCTCCAAAAGGAGTTTAAAATTTACAGGAGATATTTCATCATGTGGTTCTTGAAAACAGAAAAATGTTTAGGCACATCCASAAAAGGTGGTTTTCTTTATGCCCTGCATTACAACACATTTTAATGTGTTTTCCTGCCATAAACCCCTTCTTTTGTATGTTGGGGAGAGTTGCTCAATTTAATTTTCTAAGTTCTTTAAAGAAGACAAAACTGAGGAGGACAGAGTTGCTTACAGTCACCATTACAGTGTTAATGTGTCTTTTGAAATGTGTTAAAAGTCTATCTGGTTTTTATGATTTAACGTTAAAGCTTAGATCAACCTGATCTTCTTGCACTGAAGTTTAGGCATAACGTAATATCTAGAAGACAAATTATAATAAATTATTATGAAAAATTGGTCATAAGTTTATCTCTTACATAGAAAGAATGTGATAGCAAAGCAGAAAAAAAAAAAAAGTTTTATTCAGCAACATAAACTACTTTTGAAATACCTGACATTTGTTTTCATGGAATGCAGTGCTCTTAATCTAATTTATCTATGTTATTAAAAAAAGTTGACTTTTTCAGGATGTCATAAACTTTATGAAATAAGTGGGATCAGCAAGAGGATGGTATGAAGCGAAAGATTAAGTAGAGTGTGTGTGCATGCCTCAAGAATCATACATTCAGAAATGATCAGATGTTTTTTCTTCAAATCCCATTTTTTTCCATTTTTTTTTAAATCTTGTGGAATTTGTTGTATCCATTTTTATTTCCAAGGCAGCTATGAAAATAATCTTTTCTTTGTGTAAACAAACAAGATCCAGAAGCTGATAAATACTTATTCTGTTAAGGTTAAATCCTTCATATCTGTAAAAAAAAATGGTTTAATAGATTTTAAAATGAATGTTTTATGAAATATCTTAGACAGCGACCTTTTGTTACTTAGAAAAGTGAAGCTTGTAATAATTCAGTGGTATATTTGAGGGCAATATAAATTTCACTTTAGAGAAAAAGACATGATATATTAACAGAAACAGTATTTCCCTAAAATACCTCTTGTAATAAAGTATTGTCCTTTATTCCGTATGCTTTGCCTGAAGCATTGATTAGTACCTGTAATTACAGAAAAGCTTTGCTGAAATCATTAATCAAAACAGGCTCTGTAGAAGCTGTGACCAATAGATGGGCTGTCTACACATGAAGGTGCTAATGAGGAAGGAAGGATGGTACATGATGAGCAGTCCTGTAAAATCATACAGGTGGGTGCTGTTGTGTCTCTATCTTGCCATGCATTTTAGCACCTTGTTTCTTAAATCATGAGTATTAGGGCTGTTCCTTACAGACAGTAAACTTGGATGAGCCTCTGCCACTGAACTGAGCATGCAGTCATTATTCACTGGAGTCATGTGGACATCAGATTTCATAGAATCATAGAATCATTAAGGTTGGAAAAGACCTCTAAGGTCATCAAGTCCAACCATCAACCCAACACCACCATGCCCCACTAAACCATGTCCCTAAGCGCCTCATCTACACGTCTTTTAAATACTTCCAGGGATGGTGACTCCACCACTTCCCTGGGCAGCCTGGTCCAATGTTTAACCACTCTTTCAGTAAAGAAATTTTTCCTAATGTCCAAATTTTGCCAACCCCGTGGCAAGGGATTGTTGTGCTGACAGGACAGACACATGACAAGAAACCATTTCTGACCAAGAAAGCTGCCCAAATAAGAAATTAAGATATTTTTGTTATAGATCAACTTCTTAAGAGTCTGCTGAGTCCTAGGAAGCATTAATGAAATGTACAACCATGCTTCCCATTTCTTTTGTCTATAGCTCATGCCTTGTCTTGAGCAAACTCCCTGGTATCTCTCCTGCCTGTAACTTTGACTTATACTGGGTTGTCTGAATGATTTTCAGCCATTTAAGAAATGCTTATTTTTTTGGAAACCTCCTTTTTTAGGTGACTGATGTGAAGTATCCTAAATTAATGCAGTTGTAAGAAGGTGGGACCTCAGAAGTGATTTAGCTACTTTGCAATATACTTCCAATTCTGTTCATTAGCTCAACCTTTTCCAGTCTTGGCTAATCTTAGTAGATACAAATATATGCCTTTCGTAGTGTACAAACTCAACTGTTTTGCTGGATGCTAAGGTGTCTGTAACAGCTCATGCCAAGTAACAGCCCCTGAGCATCTTTTTTTTTTTTTTACTGCTTACTGTTTTCCAGACATTTTTCTAGAAACCAGATATATAAGGGATGCCATAAACAAGAAGGGACATGCTCAGAAAAGGGAAGGGTGGTCCTGGTCTTCAGGAGTTTCTCATCTAAATGCAGGAGGACAGATTGTAGAGAGCTAGGTCAAACACTCCAGCAGAGCAAGGTAGCAGTGACTTGGCAATACCAATGATTCGAGTAGTTAAGTGGTGCTCATATATAATAGGGCTAAAGTTAAGCAAACTTAATAAAAATTATAATCTCCAAGCCATCTGCAGTAAATATCAGTGTCTCCCTTCTTTTCCTTCTCCAAGACATGTTATTGTCCCCTAGAGTCAATGCCATCACCTGCTTCCTCCTTCCCTACCTTCCCCCACCTTCCCCTTCCCAAATGCTGACACATCGTTTCTGTCAGTGTTTTCTGTTTTGTTGTGTTTGTTTTCGTAACAATGAAATATAAGCCTCTGAAATCCCATTTTTTCCACAGTTGTCGTAAATGCCTTCATTAATGATACTTCTCTTTGTTAGGAGTAGCTGATTTATTTTATTATATTTGCCAGAAATGTATCTGGAAGAAAAATAAACTGTGAGAAATAGATCTTATCATGCCATGCACGCCTGACTTTCAAACTGATTTTACTGGAAGCTACGTTATGGGGACAAAGCTGATGCACTGGCATTCTTCTGAACCTCTCAGAGACAGTGAATCTTGACAAACCTCCAGGAGAAACTCGTGAGCTAGCAGTGTGTCCATTGAAATTCAAGGAAATGCCTTCCCTTTCTTTTCTGGCTTCAAACTTCTGCGTTCACAGAAATGTTAGGCAAGTCTTTTGCTTTGAAATGATCTTAACCTCATGAAGGTGGGAGTCACCTTGGGTACTCAAACTCAGGCATTCAGCTTTATCATATAGCTACAGGATATTTGTGTTCCAGGAGAAGATCTGAGCAGACTAAAGATATGAATGATGGTCTCATCAGCTGTCCATTTCTACTCATCAGAAACTGCAAATCCCACTGGAAAACATCTCTCTTTGCTTTAACTTAAAAAAAAAAAAAAAAAAAAAAAAAAAAAGAGTGGCTGGTTAAAGATGCAAGGCAGCTTAGAAAAATCCCTGCAAGGGCTGACCCAAAATAAGACATAAGCACTGAAAGCTTTCCATCCAAGGATGAATCTCATCTGGGTTCAACAGGATTATCTCTAGAATAAGAGTGCAGTTCCAACATCCCAACTCATCTCTGGTCAACGGAGAATGCTGGTGATTGTGCTGTTGGGTCTTGTGTCASTGACAGGTTTCCATTTCTGTGCGTATTAACCTCATGATATTGCTGATTTGGAAAGGCAATCTRCCACCAAATACAAGGGTGTTGCTAAGTCTTTCCAAAACCACAAGCCAGGGTCTTTGGTTTCTCACTCCTCTGCCTCCRGTCCCCTCTTTGCACACATATCCACCCCTTAGTAACAATCTACTGAGACAGGCCTTTTCTTCTAGAAAACAATTTCTGCACTTTCATGGGCAAAGGGAGTATGCTTAGGAGGGAGATATGATTTGGATTTTGTTTTCAGCATCACATTGCTTTTAGTTCTCACAGGGTTTGCTGCGTGAGAAAACTGCATGGAAGTCTCAGCCTGGGTCCTGGATAAGACATTGACCACTTAGGAACTGATCTAGAGCCGTATTTCATTTTGAACAGTATCTGAGGAATGTTTGTTTCTGGTTTTGCAAATGGGTCTTCAATGTGAAGTTTAAATCCAACGTTCAAAATCTCCCAAAAGGTGAAAGGGACTTGGATTTGAAGTTGTGATTTGAACCTTTTTAAGGATAATTTTCTATAAATCAATTCTGGGTTCTAAATTATTTCCCACCAACTTCCTATTATTGAAATCAACATTAATTAACACTGCTTTTACCATGTTCTCAGCATTACCATGACTTTCAGCCATGACTTTTATCACTGTCTTTATTAACTCTAATATATTTCAAAGTTATCATTCTAAACCAGTATATACCAAAATTAGTCAGTAAGAAGCTGTACCAGAGCCAGGCAAAAGTGATTCACCTGTTCCACATTGACTCAAATACAAATGATTTGGAATTTTTTCATGGATAAATAATTTCCAATAACACTGTTATGTGGGAGCATGATTCTTGACTAGCCTTAGTTGTCACGGTGTGTCAGTGATGAAGCAATGACCAGATTCAGGTAATATTTAAAACCAGTTGCAGCTTATAGATTCAATATTTGCTCTATTTTCTTTCTAACTGACCACCATACAGTCATCATATGGGCTTTATGTTTCTTGCTGGGCCGTGTCTACAACCAGCACAAGAGCTAAAGAAGGTCTGCATCTGTACTGGTGAGTTAAATGTCCCCATGACTAGACACTGAGGACCTCCCCCTAGCAGGGAGCTGCTGAGCAGAAGACTGACAGTTCCATTATCTTCTAATTTACTTATTTATTTTACTTGAAATCAACCTGGAACTTTGACCAAGATTCATAAAACCTTTTCAGTGTGACCAAAAGTGCAATGGGTAATGTGTAGGGGGGATAAAGAATAAGCAAAAAGTCAATCAGTGAGTAAAAAACTAAAAATAAAATAAATTTTAAAAAAAAAAAAAAAGGCTAGCCCCATTTACAGTGTCTGCAGTGTCCTGCACACCAACACCTCTGTCTAAGTTTGAACCTCCAGAGATATTAATATTGTGCTAATAATAACCAGCTCCGTACATCTACCGCTCTGTGTATTCTACATATTCGTAAGATATTCATTGCTAATTTGTCTGCCGGAAGGTCTGAAATCCTCTCTGAAGATTTAAATGTCTTACAAGTTTTAATTTTACATCGAAGTTGCTGAAGGTGAGCCCAGTTTCACCACCCACGCATGCACTGAAAAAAAAAGCTTCTAATTTGCTAGGAGAAGGTCCTCAAATTCCCACCCACAGGAGGATGGTATTTTAAATTTTCCCAGAAGAGTTGATTATGGCGAGACCCTTAAATTACCACCTACATCCTACACCCACATGCATGTGCACTTGGGTTTCTGTAACATGGAGCCCCAGAAAACTGACTTTTCGAGAGATCTGGACGTAGGTTTCTAGATGTTTGTTGACAGAGCAGAGGTGAGAAAAAGAAGTCTGTTTGCAAGCTCTGCACTGCAGCTATAGTTAAAGGGGAGTTTTCACCCCTAGAAAGCTATATCTCTTAACAGGCTGGAGCTCATCTTCAAACTTGCACACCTGTAACTGTTTCTCTCTTTGGATTCAGCCTGCAAATTAAGCTAATTTTCTGTGCTGCTGCTGCTGCTGCTGCTGCCTTACATCACGATGATATTTCAGTCTGGGTAGATGTTATGCTTATCCTTTTAAAAAACAGAAAAAGAAGAAAAAAAAAAAAAAATCACATGGTCCTCACTCCTAACATCAGCTGGAACAGGGTAGCTGCAAATATGCACACCACAGATTTCAAGGTAGCAGATCCAGCACGGTGTGAGAAGTGTTGGCACTCGGAATAGTGTTGAGCCTCTTGATAGACCATTTCATCGGGGGAAACATGAGCAAGTGAAGGTCCCTGCGAAACTGGCGCCATCCCTCTTTGCCAGGCAGGGGAGCAGAGGCACAGGAGGGATGAATGCCCTGCCTGATTAATGCTCACTAGCTCTTACCATGACAGATTTAGGAAGAGATGTTAAATCTCCCGATTAGCATTTTCCTGTCTCAAGTACTCAACAGTACTTCTGCATATTTTATCCCCTCCTGTCTCTCTGGGACACTCCTGCCACCCTCTCTTTATTGAGCTCTGATCTGCTCCCAGAATATAATCCTGCAATGCCTCTGCACTCTTTCCTAGCCAGGGAGGTCTATAGGTTGTGGTCTTGTTTTGGCTCCAGGCCACCCGTTAGGCTTCTTGCTGGAACCATATGACTTTCTGTTCCTAAGCAATACAGCTATTTCCCTAGACCTCCTCTCTATGTCTCTGCATAGTAGCAGGGATCCTGGCTAGAAAGGCCCACTTTCTAAAAGCAAATGAGGTCATTAACATCCCAGCTGAGATTCTCAATATGCAAAAAGCCAGGGCATTGAAAGAAGTTCAGCATCCTCTTAATTGCAGTGCATTGTGTGTTGGCATTTCGAAACTCATGCCTGGATAGGATGCTCATAAATGGGCATAGCATGCTCGAAGAATGTGGATGCAGCTGAACGAGAGAGACCTTGGCTGTACCAGGACTCATTGCTTTTCTATATGAACACATATGTGAGAGACCTTTTTTTTCCCATCTGTTCCAAGTTAGAAGCCAAAGGCTGATTGCAAAAGTATAGAAAGGGCTATGAAAAAGCAATGACATTATGGCCCCATGTGCTAGGTCTGAGATTTGTCCTTACAGTGGGATTCTCAACAGCTAATCAAAGGGTATTGGAAATGTCAGACACTCTCCTGTGTGTTTTCCCAATGTTGAGTATGCAAAAGTGCCCAGAATTACAGACAACATCCCTGGATGGAGTTCAGCTGCTCTTCTCTACTCCAAGGAGGTCCAGAATAACAATCAGAGATGGATGGAGAGAGGAACTCCTGCCATTGCTGGCAGCAGCTATGCTGGGAAAGTAACAATGCAGGCTGAACTGGCTTTAAGGCAGTAAGATGCAGTAGGATGAGGCTGTAAAACTAGAACTTGGTTGAGAAGTACCATTTAGCAGTCATCGCACCTTAATGCATCCAGAACAGACTTGGGTTTTATGGTTGCATGGGTAGGTTGAGGTCCTGTATGTTCATCTCAGCGTAGCCCTTGCCTACTCCTTGGTAACATTTAACAGCAYGGCCAGGCCATGGTGGTGAGAGGGGGATCATGTCTCAACATTAGTGACAAGGTGCCTATAAGAACAAACATCCCCATGAGTGGAACTAATTGGGTTCCTTCCTATGAGGCTCATCAATGAACTTCCAGGGATGAGCAGCCCTTGTGCTCCAGGACTTAGGCTTGTGAGCTTGGAAGAAACTCACAGTGAAGTTTCCAAGGCTGGTACCCTTTGAATGCTGAACAAAGATATATTCATCTGGTCACAAATTCCTTGTGGGAGGGGGAAAATTTGGAGGAAAAAGAGCAGTTATGGAATTGCCTAGGACTTAGCTATTCTAGTTGTTAGACTGTGGCTGAGCGGCTGCTGGGTAAATGTGACTTTTCCTTTGCTCCCCTTTCCTCCTAACTTTTCAGAAGTGATACAATATTATCTAACAGCCAGTTTCTCACCTCTGCAGGCTATGACTGACACTGTAATGAACTGAGGGAATACATCTTGGGTTTTTTTCCACTTTTGATTTGAAATAGGAACAGCAGATCTCTAGCATACGCGTGATTCAGAGTCATGGAAATCTTTGCTATGCTTATTCCTGCCGTGTTCCCCCAGTCGTATGAAATGGCCTGGGGTCTAGAAGACGTAGTAGATGGTGGGATTTCTCCCATCTCTTTCATAACAAAGAAAGTGGTAATAGAAGTTCCACCTCTCAGTGAAATTAGCCCAATTGATCAGATTTTGACCAGGCTTGAAGTGGCATGGACTGTGGAAAAATGCATCTTCTCTCATCTCTGGGTTTTCGCTTCAATTAATGGCAGAAGAAAGGGTCCCCATAAGTACCCAAGCATATGTCTACCCTTTCAACTGAGTGAAAGTCTGAGCCCAAATAATAAACTAGAAAGCTCTAGTTGGGGCATGAGATCTTTCTGGGTGAGGACCCAGGACATTTGGTGACTCAGTACATCATGTATGAACTCTCTGAGCCTGAGCTAACGCCAAGTAACAGCCAGGAGGGAAATGAAAAGTTGATAACTGCATACACAGTGATCCACTCTAAATTAGCACCGACCCCTCAGGAAAGAGATCTTCGAGTCATTGCAGATACTGCTTTCATATGCCATGCAAGTGCTCAGTACAAGCAAAAATGTGAGTAAAATCCTAGAACTTACTAGGAAATAGATAGAAAACAGAGCTTCACTTTAAAACTGTGTATATAAAACCCTAGTGCACCTAAATTTGGGACACTGTGTGTACTTCCATTTATGCCATCTAAAAAAGGTTTTAGTAGACTTAGAAAAGGTAAAAAGAAGGATGATCAGAGAGGTGGAATAGTTTTAATATGAGGAATGGCTAAGTAGGACTTCTTATTGCAGCAGAGAGCCGTTCTGTGTAGCAGTAGACATCTACAAAGTGATGACGAGTATGGCAAGGGTGAGTAAGCAATGGTTATTCATTATTTCTCACACCATGAGAACCCAGGGGCACTAATGATTAGAAAGCAGGTTTAAAACAAACATAAAGAAGTTCCTTTACACAAATCGTGGAACTTGTCATGGGAGTTAAAAATTTAACTTTTTTTCATAAAAAGTTTAGAAACATCAGTAGAGAAGAGGTTCAGGGCTAACAACTAAATACCTAATCCAGAATAATCTAGCAAAACCACCGAGCACTGGAGCGTAGGAGAGCAACACAGATGAGATTCACTTTATACTCTCTTTTTCAAACTTTCCCCTAAAGCCCTATGATCAGTCAATCTGAGACTGTGTAAGGTAGATTCAGGTCCTGACCATGATGGCAAATTTATAGCAAGGAACTAAATGTTCCTACACTCACCCCATAACCCGGTTTCCTTGCAGCATGGCCTTAGCCAGAGTACCTTAAGGAAGTTTAACCTCAGTGATTTCCTAATTAATTTAACTAATGCGGATCCAGAGCTGGGAACAACCGATCAGACATAAGTTCTCAGAAAAGAAGGAAAAACAAACCCACATCTGGAGGATGTAATGAATCACAACCTGCCCCCAAATCAACACATCGTGCTGTTGTGAAAGAGRTGAATGCTGTACTATGCTGTGTAACCTGCCAGCGATGCTCTGCTCACCCCTGGGAAAGCTTCGGTCAGAGGAGAGTATATAAAGTGGGGCACTCCATTTCCAGAAAGATTTGTCCTATTTCAGGAATATCTAGCAGGAACCACAAGAGCAGCCAACAGGGAAAAACTACCAGTGGGAAATACTGAAATCATTATCTCCTTCAGAGGGAAGAGGACCGAGCAGAATATGGTAGCACTATTCAAATCTATGAAGGACTGTTTTATCAGAGGAGAAGAAATCTGTTCCTCGTGTTCACAGTGGACAAGAAAAGACACAACGGGTTTACACTGCTACGGGGAAGATGGTTGTTAGATATTGGGAGAGATTTTCCAATGGTCAGGACTGCAAAACACTGGAATGAATTGCCTGCAACATCTCCATCATGGGAGGACTTGAAAAAACAGTTTAAACAAAGATCCGTCAACAGTGACCTAGAAATACTGTATCTTGCTTTGGGACAGGAAAATAAACTATGCAACCTCTTGAGATCTCTCAAGACCTATGAATTTGTAATGCAGTCTTAAACCTCTCCCGTAGGCTTGATAATTTGGGAGAAAACATTTTGGGTGTCTTGAATTAATTACACAGCCTTTTACTAGACTGTGGATTGGGACTGGCAATGTCATTTCAGCGAGGTCCATGAAACACACAGCTATTTTAGCTTTCTATTGCTATAGAGAGATCTTCATTTCTCTTCCCTGCAGCAGGGTTCAAGAAATATTCAGGCTTTGCTGGGATTTTCAGGATAGAAATTGGTGGAGCGACATGAATAATTTCATCCTTATTTCTTTAATCACAGCTGGCAGGAGCACGGTGTATGGTTTCCCTGTCCTGGCTTCTGGTTTTTCAGCGTGAGTTAGCTGAGCTGACCTTGGATGGGCAAAGATTTCATCGTCACCCACAAGGAGCTGTTGTGGGTGATTAGAGAGGAGAAGGCTCTGCCACAGATGTGGTGGCAGAGGTTGCTCAGGGCAACACAGCGTGGGAAGCAGCACGAATGGATGTGTGGATGAATTCAGCCGCCAAAGAGCAGGACTGGGCTCTTCCAAGCTCTCCAGCCGAGCAAAGGGGGAATTCAGCCCTGTGCTGCACGTTTGTTGCACCAGCAAAGCCGAAAGGCAAAAGCTGCTCTTACTTCACTCTGCACCATTGCAAATGTCTTTGGATTCCCCTTTGCTGTGGATGGCCTGGGGACAAAAATATTTGTGGTGCAGGGCTCAGGTGAGCTGCTCTCTGTCATGCACTTATGACTACTGCAAGCCCCATGCAGATGCCACCACCGAGCGATACCTCGGGCAGCTTTTGGCTCACGCTGTTGTCCATTCAGCTCACAGCTGCTGGAAGAAGGAGGCATGAGCAAGACCTTCACATCTCTGTCTTACCATAGAGATGAACAACTCCCTGATGTCTGCTCTGGCTATACGAGACATAAATGTCAGCCCTGTTTGTGACTGAAATCAGCAAGAAATGACTTGGAAACTGCTGGCATCAGCTGGGAAATCTGTGTACTTTATGTAACTAATATCGCAGGGTCAGTGCCTTATACACTAAAACTAAGTGAAAAAAATTGGAAACTAGATGTCGTCTTGTTTATTTATCAGATTATCTCTCAGCCCATCAGTGCAGTCGGCAAACATTTACTACAGCTTGTAAGGAACAGTCAGTAAAAGTTTCTACAGTCTCTGGAAATTCATTCTTTCTCAGGCAGAAACCTCTGGTTGGAGAAAGCTTTTTTTCCCTGCTGCTTGCATATTTTTTTGTGGGGTTGGTTGGGATGTTATCTGAGAACCGTTCACCAGATGAGCAGATCATTTACTCTACTCACTGCCTTCAGCTTGTGCTGTTAGCCAGGGCTGCTGCAGTTCTCTTTCCATGACGTGTCTCTGCTGACTCTTCTGCCTTGAATTGGCTTTCTGGCATGACTGCAAGGCAACGGGGGATATATGGCGAAAGAGTTGCCTGGGGAGACCTGCCCAGAATGAAGTTCAGGATTCACTTGGGCTTCCTCTCTCTGGACATCACCAAACTCCCTTTATGAGCTGCTTGGCTCTGTCCTCCATTTGAGAGGTAGCATAAATGTCTGCAGCACTTCCTCTCTGTCACTACCCATCCCTTGCCTCCAGACTGAGTGAAAACACTCCAAAAACAGAGCAAGGACCACGCAGACACTGTGCGTGCAATGCTCGGTGCCGTGACATCCGATCCATCCCAAGGCTTCTCGATGCTGCAGCACCAGACAGAGCAACTTGTGTTTGGAGGCACATTTCCACTGCACGGGAACAGGGAAGGAGATCATTTAGACACAGCAGCCTGCCGTTGTTGGCTCTGGGTCCCTAACAGCCTGGGATGGGTTCACATCCAAAACGTACCCCATACTGTATTTTAATTAAACTGAAAAAACAAACCAATCATGAAGCCATTTAGCAGTGCTAACTTTGCATTGTGGCTGAGCTGGACCATGCACCACTATGAGGAGGGAAACTGGATATTCACACAGCTCCTTCTTTCTGAGTATGGGGGGCCAAGAACTAGCGTATACTTTCTTACAATAAAAAAGTTGTTGAAAAGAAGAAAAAAAAAAAAAAAAMCACAAAGAAAATGGCTTCAGGACTGTTCCCCTCTTGCCCGTATTTATTCAACCTGTCTTCCTCTCTCTGCAAATTTGGCAAACAGAGTCTGGCATCCCAGCTCAGGGGACACCTGTTAAATAAATAGGCTCAGTCTCTAACTGCTGCATTCATGGCAGAGTTTCCTGCTTCCCTTAGGCAGCTAATTTTTGTTGATTATCATACAGTACAGAGGGATTGTTTGTGTTTCTGCAACCCATCCAGGCACTGCTGCTGGTAACAGGCATGTCCACGTGACTCAAGCCTGCTGCCTGCATGGAATGAAGAATGATTTTTTATTCCGATGTTTAATGTGGATCATAAGGCAGGGAGAAGGAGCCAGGTGGGGTTCTTGTGGAGGTGAACTGAGCCCCAGTTGATTTGCTTGGTTTTCCTGTAACAACACTTCTTCAAAGAAACCTAAGAGCTGAACCAAGGCTTAACTGAAAGCAGAAGTCGCTGTTGCCTGAGGCAGAGACACAAACGAGCTTGCTAAGAGGCAACAAACGGGCTGGGAGGCCCTCAGAGAAGAACTAAGCAACAGAGGGCATCGAGGAGTAGTATTGAGGGCTCCAGGATACACATAGGAATTGAACTGTCCCAGGACATGCCTACACACAGAAGCAGACCTGCACAACCTCATACATCACGCAAGCCAACACGGAGAAGGCATGGAGCCACATCAGCATGGTGCTCTCCATCACCTTGGGTGCTGAGCTGGGCCTCAAAACTCAAATATAGTGCTGGGCTAAGCAGTTTTCAGAGATGAACTTATCCCTCACCACCTTCAAATACAGGCATAGAGAGATGCTGTATTCCCTYGACCATATAGTCTGGCTGTCTGGCATAGCCAGCTCCAACAATCTAGAAATTTGGCTATGTAGAGGTGTTAGGGATTTAAAGTAAATGTAATAGTTCATTAGTGTATTAGTGGTGCTTTGTAATTGTAAAGGCTTAGGGGCATAAGAACAAAGATACGGTTCCTTTAACTTGACTTCTGCCTTAAGGGCTTCTCTTCACTGCAGTTTCTTGACTGGACTTGGACTGAAGCCTAAAACCATTGGCTTCAGAATAGAGAAGATTCACATTTGCAATGCTGATCGCCGCACCTGGGACTTCAGGCTTTAGTGCCCACGAGCTCTCCTTCAGGTCTGAAGTTGAAGCAGCAAATTTCAAAACTAAATAACCAGCGTAGGGCGTGATGTTTCTTGCCTACGTTTAGGAAGTAGATGGCACTGTTCAGTTTGGCTTCTTTCTTCTCCATGTCTTGTAGTCCCCATTTAAAATTCAATATCTTCCATACCCAAATGATAGTACTTCTGGGGTATCCCAGTAGCACTGGGGTATCCTTATCCATGTTGTAGGCAAGACATGAGCTGTAGTTGGAGGCAATATCCTTTATTAAACCAAGAAATATAGTGAAAACAGTAGAAATGTATGTGCATATATACACCTTTTTTTTTTCAGATGAGACTGCTCTGCTGTCCCGAGGCGGATGCAATCTAGAAAGGGGTGGATTCGCTGCAAATACCATTGAATTAGGGGTGGGATCTCTGCCAAGGATTTAACTGAGAGGAGCAGCCCACCTATTTCTGTGCGTATTGGACTCCTGTATGAAGTTGTAGTCTTGAGGGATCCTCCGTACTGGCTAGAAAGATTCRCAGTTTATTTCTGAGCACGGAATAAACTATGTCTATCTATAGATTTGGCTCAAAACCGGAACTCCCTGGGAATTCCACGGAAAAATCCCCTCCGTTTTCTTTTTAGAGATAATTATTCTGAAATGGAATGAAACTCAAATCTCCTGTGGAATGGGAACTCTCACACTCAGTTTCGATGAAGTTGTGAAGGGATTCCCTTTAAATCTTTTTGAARCATGTCTGAAGCTCACTGAGGAGCCTGAAACACAGTCTGCCAGCTTTGGAAAAGACAGGAGCCTAAGCAGTCCTGAAAATCCTAAATGAAAACCAAATACGGTGTTGCAGCAGAATATAGAACATTTTGGGCAAAAGTTCATTTTTTTTCCCATAGGAAAATAATTGATATTCCAGAAACTCACTTTTCTCTGAGAAAATAATTCCAGCGAAAATCTCCCAGTTAGATATCTTTTTTTATTTCTAAACCGGTGCACATTAAAGGGAAATGATGTTGCTATCCCATATATGAAAGGCTGTGAAATCCCACTCTTTCTCATAACATGATAGAGTCCAGCTTTCCAAAAGAAACTATAAAAAATTCACAGCCCTGACATCCATGACTGTCCCAAACACACAGAGAAGGGGGAAGAAAACTTACCTTTTATGTCCGTGCAGGTGTTGAATAGGAGACACTCACCTGACTCCTGCCATGCCTCTACCAAACCATCCTCAAAACAGAGATGCACATCTACACTCCTGGCGATAGGTCTAACTTGCAAGTGTGGCAAAGTAAGAAAAAATGTTTGACAGTGAGCTGCCTGAAGAGAGCAGTTTCTTTATCTCRTCCAAAAGAGGAGTGCAGGGTGCTTTGCTTGCAACACATGAACATGGATGATCCAATTCCCTTTTTCTTTCAAGCTCCTTGATCCCTCCAGCTTTTCAGGTCCTGCCTCACTCGGTCTGCTGTGAACCCGTTCCAGTTTATCAGCCCGCTTTACAGTGGGGGAGAGCAGGAGCAGACACGGTATTTCAGAGCTGGTTGCATTAATAACTCTATCTCCACTCAGGGTTTCCTTGGTTAGACATCCAAGGTTGTATTTCCTATTTTAGCTTGCTACTCTTCAACAGGACTCTGTATACCTGGCTACATGTGTTTTGCAAGGCGCAATCCCCTTCCCTGTCCATAATTTCCATTCTTTGTTAAAACCCGACCTTGCATTGAGACAAATTGAAACACATTGTACTAGGATAAACCCAGCTTGCCTGGTTATTCATCAGCTTCAGTCTCAGCTGCAAGAAGCCAAAGCAATCCTGTATTTTCCTTGCGTTCATAACTGATCCAAGAAAGATAACTGCTTACCCTAACTGTAATATAGAGTCTTAAAATGCCATTACATCCCGTGTGTCATGTTTGTTTTGCTTGAGGTCTATCAGTGGATCAGTTAAGGTGTATCTGGGTAGCAGCTAAATTCCCTGTTGCCATGCAGCCTCAACAGAAACTCAGGTGCTAGAAATTCTTTGCCCCTTCCTCGCAGAGCTGTCCAATTCTCCTTCACTGTGATTTTACCTCTTCAATCATTCATTTTAATGGGATTTTTTTTTTTTCCATTCACATTGATTTTAATATGCATATCAACAAGTTTAATATACTTTCGATTCAGCACCTAAAAAAATAATATATCCTAACCTGCTTATTTTATTGGTGTCATTTATCTTAATTCTAACAGGGACAATATCACTTACAGGGATTTTGAAATATAATATACTAATTTTATTTACTGTACACCTGGTAAATCTGAAATATAACAACACTTTTTTTCATCTTATTAGAAGAATGACGCATCTGGATAACTATAACTTATTAAGTCATCTCTGTGTTTTAATATCTGCCATTCATGCTGTGTGGTATATGCAAGGTTAATTTAAATAGCAGTAATTACTTAGCAAACATCTTTGTGTTAGAATAGTTTGCAGCATAGTTTGGCTGCCTCTCCTGAATGAAGAATGATGAATTTCGGGGGGGGGGGGGGGAAAGTATCTACCTAGGAACAGAAACTTCAGATGATTTCTAGCCATGTCCGTTATTCAGTAGGGTTGTGTCTTGCTTTGCATCATCTCCTGTGAAACAAGTTTTACCCACTGAAAATTGACATAATTTCTTTACTGGACTGAAACTGAGATCAGAAATCAGGCTGTGTTGTTTATGAACACCAGTGACTGAAGGCAAAGAAAGAGGCAAGACATGAAACATAACTCAGGAATATTGGCTAAGCTTTGGTTCACATCCAGATTTGGGGTCTATGCCTAACTATGGTCTGACACGTCACCATACTGCACAGATGAGGAAGTTTTTGGAAGCCACTAATTTAAGAGCATGTTTATTTAAAGCTCTTTATTGACTTTTTCTGGACCTATTCAGGTGAGAAAATTTACTCAAGAGTTCTCTGACTCAGGCTTTGGTATTCCTGCAGGGTTTTTTTGAGGACTGTTGAGCAGGAATGGCCTTCTTCAAAGCCCGCAGATGTTTTGGGAGTTCGTTCATCCAACCTTTCTTCCACATCACTGCAGGGGTGGATGAAGCACTCCAAGTATGTGCTTTACATCTTCTTGATACTCTTTGAAGCTGGATCGTGAAAGACGCTCCATGCATACGAGCTATTGTTAGCACCGGTGTCTTTCCACTGCAGTGTATGTATCACTCTGTGTCACCCAGCAGCTGCTTGCTTCCATGTGGGTGACTCAAGAAGCTGTAAAGTAACTAGATAACTAGCGTGAGATTCTCTCCCTTCTACACTTTCAGGCTACAGCCTCATTTTAGCTGCTGCTTCCACGCCAAAGGATGCGTATTTTAGATGCACTGGCTGCTCTGTATCACTTAAATGTGCCCCACAAGTAGAGGGGGACTGGGGAAACACTTCCAAATAGGTGGGAGAGGTACCAGGTGTCATGGGAGTGGGTATTCTGTTCTAGGCATGGAAAAGCTGATGCTAAGGGGAGGAAAAGGCACGTTGGAAAGATTGGGTTTGAGACTGAATGGAGTGAAACATTGAGGAGTGGGATATTACATCTAAACCATTCTTGTTACTGGTCTAACTATTATGATCATGACAAAAAAGCAAAGTGAAAAGAAAAAGTCTTTCCTCTATCCATTCTAGTTTCTCCCATCACTAAAATGTGTGAACAAGGAGGTTACAGAGCACAGGAGACAGGCTGGAGGCTACCTAGTTTTGATGCTCTTCAAGCTCTTCCCCCATCTCAGAGGTGGTAAATCATTCCCCTCTGTCAGGTACCCTTAGCCTTGTGATATACATTGCCTACAGATTATTGCAGCCATCACAGCTGGCAATTGTAAGTGCCCAGATTTGGACAGTCTTTCCAAAGATGGGGTGGTGGGGAGGATGGTACAGCAATTCAAAAACCCCTAATGATTCTCTTGAAAACCTGGATCCTGTTTTAACTGTAGGATTTATTGCGGGTAGATGAACTTCCTAGAAGCGAGAAACTAGTGCCCAAATTGCTTCTGGGATGTGGATGCCTTCTTAAAGGGGCTGATTAAAGAAATGGGATGCAGCTTTCATTATAATCTCTGTCCTCTTCCTCAGCCCTTTAAAGGACCTTTCAAAGCCAGACTGTGTCTAAGCTCTGAAGCAGCAGCCCTGCACTGTATGGCCCTCAGTCCTGGTCATCTCACTGTCCATAGTGGAGGAGGAAATTGAAGTGAACTGTCCTTCTTCCACATCTGGCTTGGCCTCCAAAGGCAGCCAAAGGTTGTGAAAGTGGTTTGGTCCCATGGAATCACACCTGAGATCCACGCTTCCACTTCAGAGTGTTTAGACCTCATTAAGAAAACTCCACGATTGCCCATTTCTGGTCTTGTTTAAGTTTTTCTGTTAACCAAAACTGTCAGCAACCTTATGGGGGTGAAGTCTGACACCTGAAATCCCTCATGTTATATAATGATCTGGCCTTGGGCAACAGAGGTGGACAAGACAAGCTTCCTTCAGCCACTCTTTCCTATGATCATCCCAAGTAACAGCTCTCGTCAGGAGTGTTTCCATGGTTTCAGTGTCTTGAACAGACTGTGTGTGGTTCCATCCCATGCATTACTCATGACAGATACTGATGTTGGGGTGATTCAGGTGGGCTTTGAGAACTGGGATTGATTATCTGAAATGATTTTTTTTTCCTGATCCAATATACGTTTTGAAGTGGAGAGCCACTGGGACCAGATAAAGCATGAAGAAAACAAAACCATCATTCTCAAGAGCAGGACAAAAATGATGGGAAAACTACTTGGGGGGGCTTGCTTTTACAGTGACCCCCGAGGGACTCTGCAATGTGAGTGCTCACCCCACTGTTGTGGGAAAAGCAGGTTGCAGGTTGGGGTGAAATACTTGCAACCTGAAGGCTTTCCATACTCAGGTGGAAAACTCGGGCTGAAACAAATGTCCAAGCTACAACGATGTGTCCGGGAAGCGCTTCTCATCCTTTGCATTTTGCTTCATATTGTGGTATCTACCTTTTGGACAAGAGCATGCTGTGTCAGTGTGAGGCAGAGAATAAAAAGCATGCCAGTCTTTAGGCATGTATTAAAAAAAAAGAATCGGAAGACAGAAACTCTCAACATACCTCCCTGCCTCAGAAATATAGCATGCCCCTCCTCTGATGACAGAAAAATGAGCAAATGAAGGACTGTGTAGATGGAAATGGAGGACATAAATTATTTTCTAAGATCTGCTGGAAATTAAAAGAYGATTTTTCCCAATAAGGTGCTCAAAAATATTCCCTGAATATGCATTACTTCTCCTAAATAAGTAATTTTACAGGTCGCCTTCTGTCCTGCTTGATATTTTCTATATTTTTTTGTTTTGCTTTTTTTTGGGGGTGGGTGKTGTTGTTGGGTTTTTTTCCCCTCAACAGTAAGAACATTGTCAGTGAAAGGACTTTACACGACCTTGTCTGTGGGTCCCAGACCACAAACTTCTCCCTTCTTCAGACATCATCCAAAAAGAGATCTTTGAAAAAACATTTTTGAGATAAAATTTTAGTATTTGCAGTGACTTTTTTCCCAGAAAAAAAAAACAAAAACAAACACCAACCAAACAAAAATGTTTACCTCAAATCCCTCCCCACCTGCCTAAGAGTTTTTTCAGCAAAGGGCCATCATTTTCTGATCAGTTCAATTTTTAGCTGTCATAAGAGCATCAAACAKCTTCTAGTTAGCATGCAGAATGACCCCATTTCACTAGACTTGGATACTGTGACTTAAAAAGGCCCCTAAAACATCTTTCTCCAGGATGGCAAGGGATCATTAGCAACTTGAGTTCAGGCAGGCTCCAAGGGCAATGAGGGAGCAAGTTCTGGTGTGCTCTGGGTTCCCATCTTAGTTATAGCCAGCATAGTATAGACATAAATCAAAGGAGAGTAATAGATGTTCAAAGACAAAGTCCATCCTTTGTAATGTTCTGGGCTTAAAAAATAAGCTGCCCAAAGCAAAAATAGTCAGAATTCACATTTGTTGTCTGAGTTAATCCCTTATTGTGATGACTGGTTAGTTGACACCTCTAAGGCTCACTACAAGCTCAGATGAAAATATCTGCATAAGAGATGTCTAATTTGCATTTTGAGGCTTCTCCCTCACACCTATTGGCATTAAAAATGCAAGTGGCTTATTGTTGTTGTTGGGAATGGAAGATGGCAGGTTGAAAGACAGCTGCAGGTTGCACACCAAGTACAGAGACCAAACTCTATTTGGTCCTTAGCAATCCAGTATTTCTTTTATGTGGCCTGAAAACACTCCTCTCTTTCTCCTTCTGGTTAGTAGGGGTAAATACTCTTCTCTGATCGAGGCTGGAGCTTTATGTACTGATTTTGGTACCATAAACAACGCATTGGTGTTGTCATGTGTTCCCTGCTAGGCTGGATGCGGCTGAACACATGACTGCGTTAAAGAAGCATAACCAAGAGGAAAAGAGAGCTTGTTTTCTGCTGCATCTCCTCATCTGAGTGGACCCACGTGATCTTTAACAACCATCTGTTGATTATTTTTCTCTTGAAGATTGATGGATGTGATTCATGGCCTTTTCAAAACAGAGCTGCTCCCTGACAAAAATGTGAACGCCTTTGTTTGCGTGACAAAAGGGGGTGACTTCCAGAGCAGAGAAGGAAAGAGTGGCAGATAGATCCAGATCTTCTGTATTTTTTCACAGAGGGTCTTTGGGCAGTCTTGCCAAGACCACTGGACTCTTACTGGGGTCTTCCGGGAGATTTTCCTATATTTTTTTGAGCTATTCATCTAACAAAGAGTTGCATACAGTTTTTGTAGCTGGGGTTGGCAGTGGATTGCAGGAATTCTCCAAGAGGCTGGGAGAAGGGCAAGGAAAGCCAGATTTCCCATAGCAATGCCAGAAGATTCCTATGCCCGGGATCTTGGTAAGGYGTGGGAAAAATCCCCCCTTGCTGGAATCTAGTCTGAGCCCATTGTTTTGGTCTTGTTGAGTGCTCTGAGCTGGGACTCCAGAGAAGCAGCTTCTCCTCTGAGCCCTCWCAGAGACTTCCCCTGGGACTTTACGCAAGAGATTTCAACTACCCTTTGCCACACTTTCCCCTATTTCTAGAATAGAAACCACACTTTCTGAAATCATTGAGATATTACAAAGGTAAAATTGGAAATTGGCAAAGGCAAAAGGAAATTGAAAGATAAAATTGAAAAGGTAAAACTGAAAGGTAAAGTTGAAAGATTGGCTTTTCTGAAAAAGAGAGGAAAAAAACCCCACAAGTTAATTGCTGCTGAAAGTAACTTTTTTGCAGCTCAGGCACATGATGTCTCTGTTTACTCCCAGAATTGGTGGAGGATAAGCAACAGCCAGATAATCTGGAAATTAAGGAAAGAAAAATCAACAAGTTGAAATGATGTATTGTAGTCATTAGTAGAAGCATTGTAATAACCCAGCTTTCAGCACATTTCCAAATGCCCRTCTCTGTATGCACTTTCTTATAACAAGAATAATTTTCCTACCTCTTCTGCCAAATCCCTTTAAACAGTGCTGGGGCAATGTTCTTCTACTTTCCCTGGGATGAATCTTGCATTATTACTAAAGGGGGAACAATATGAAGATAACGTCTTTTATAGAAGCAGATCTCACGGGCACGTTTTCCCCATGGAGGATGCTCTGACCATTGCTCTTTCAGTGTGGGTGCCTCACGCTCTGTTAACCAAAGCTTTTCACTGACCTGCTGTGTGAAGAGTTATTCTGTAATCCCTCCACAAAAGAGGAGCTGGGCCCTGTTAACACCTCTACCTAATAAAGCAATCAACACAAAGTCTGGAAGAGTGGACCAATATGTGTATCTAGTAATTTGCCTTCACATTGGGCAAGCGTAGTAAATACAACACCCTTTGGCTACCTCTTCCCATTTATGCAGTCATAGCTCTGTTCTGAATTTTTGACATCAACTAATGAACATCTGAGAAGAAGCACTTGTCAGGTCAGGAGAACCAAAGGTTCCTCAGTTCAGCTCATGCTRCCTTGTCAGCACCCGCTGGCTGTCAGCCGCAGAGAGGCTCTCATTCATTAAAATGAGTGGCAGCACTCGGACAGGACCGAGCTGTCTCCCCAGTGTCATGCAACCTGCGTGGCTTCTCAGTGCATCACTTGAATAGCTGTGCCCACACCGATGTGCAAACTGGCCCCCAAATTGTGGCACTTACTCTCCCAACCACAGAGATCTCTGCGGATAAGCTCCTGGGGATCTGGGGGCTGCTGTCTTAACTGCTAATCACAAGGGAAAGCTTGGTTGTACCTTGCTTTTGGCATCCACATTTATCTCACCTACCAGCTTTGCAGACAGGTATACCATCATGCGAAGCCTTTATCTAAACTTCTGGTGACATCATCAACCAGAAGAAATGATGCACATTTCTTCCTTAAAGGATTCTGGGGTCCAGCCTGAAAAATCCCTACCTTAAGGGACTAGATTTGTAGGGACTAGATTTATAGGTAACTCTTAATCTGGCTACATGGAAGGATTTTATAGTTGTCTGGGGCAATGAGGTGGGAGCATTTAGATTTTCTCTGTAACACTCTGTGACATGGAGAGTAAACACAGCTATTAAGATACTTTAGTAAAAACACAGGAGGTGATGTGGTACATCACACACTTCCCATTGAAATGGGAAAATCATAATACTATGTTATCGCTGTCAGCTGGCCAGGCTGTAAACTGCTTGATTAGACTGCAAAATTCAAACACCCAACTTTAAATAAGGCTGTGCTATCAAAAAAAAAAGACAGAGTGGTGTGTTTGGACCGGAAGGGATCAGAATCCAGCTCTCCCCCTAAGGGATCAGTGAAGAGGCAGTGAATTTTACCCAGAAAATCTCATATATAGGGAAATTACTACACCTTGCTGGTGATGTCTCTCCCTGCCTTGCTGTTGCCCTTGGCTTTCGRCTCACCTTGCCTTGTGGATCAGCCCCACACGTGCAGGTTCCTGACACCGTCTGTGAAGAGTTTTGGTATTATCTTACTGTACTGGATGGCTGGGCAATAAAACATTAGGTGAAATTCAGTGGCATTAAATACGAGCATTGCACACAAGGAGAACAACAGTTCTAACTCTGCATACACAGTGATGGGCTCTGAGCTGATTATTGCTACTGAGGAATGACATTTGGGGCTTATAATGGACAGTTGAATGAAATTATGAGCTCATTGCTCTGTAGCAATCAAAAAAGGAAATTGAATGTTAAGGATTATTAAGGAGGGAATAGAAAGTCAAACAGAAATCATYGTAATGCCACTGAACAAATGCATTTTGGACCTGCATCTTGAATACTGTGTGCGGTTCTTGTCCTCCCCTCTCAAAAGGCTCTAGCTGCCCTGGAAAAGGTTCAGAGAAGATGACAGAAGGATGGTAGGAAACAGCTGCAGTAGAACAGAAAAGGATTAAGTAGATGTGAACACTCCAGTCTTGAAAAGAGATGTTTTGGGGAGGGGGTTTGTCAGGCTAAAATCATGATGGATGTGGAGGCAGTGATGGGGAATGGAATAGGTTCTTCAAAGGCAGCATGTGGTTGAGCTGTGACACTCCTTGCCGCAGGACAGTGGACATTCATGGAAAAAAAAAATCCATGAGGGTCATTAAGATCCTGGCCAGTATCAGTGTCTCCCTACCATGTTTTTGTACTCCTCTGTAACCGCTCTCAGTCAGGACATGGGCTGAAACTGGCTTTTGATCAGACCCTGTATTTTTGTTTTAATGTACTTTCATTTAAGTTTTTCATGCTGAATTCTTACAGATTTATACCGTCACAGCTGACTTTTCTCTACTAGGTAGGAAAGTAGAGGAAAGCCTCATTGAAACCACAAAAATTATTTATTTGGTAAACAGCAGGATACAGAAATACCATAGAAAAGTCCTAGCATGAAGATAGAACTGCATAGATAGCTTCTAAAAATGCAATTATTGCTATGAGAGGACATCRTACAATCTTTGGACAATAAATAGGGGAGAGAAGAGTTGATGAGAATGTCAAAGTAAGCTTCTCCCTTGAAAAGCTCTAAGGAATCGGTAATGCCTGTAATATGAACYGTTGCCAGGCCTCTGCAGCACAGCCAGCTGCAGGAAGAATAACCTATTTGAATAAAAAAAGCTCTCTTTTCTCACTTTGTGCTCTGTTAATAATAACAATAATCATTCAGGTTGGCTTGGACAGGCTCAGAACCAGTGAAGCAAAGATTTAATAGAGTTCAAATAAGTCTAGGTTTTARAAAAATGTACTCTCTTTCTGCAGTGTGCTCAAGGCTGTACTGCTGGTTCACCCTTTTAATAATGTCTGACATATATGGGAAGGTGGAGAAGAGGAATTTCTTGGACCACTACGTCAACTTCTCAACTTAGTCATCACATCTTAAAAATCAGGCAGGTTGTGACCCAAAGGATCTCCTTTTCACTTGCTCCCCCTTTTAGACTTTCTCTTCTATTCCCGATGCCTCTTTCTGGAATATGAGTTGGCAGAGCTGTACTCAAGGTCTGGGTGTTGTCTCGAGTCTTTGTGCAATGGCATCAGCACTTCTTTGTCTCGACTGAAATAAAGGTCAGTGAATCACAGTTTGTCTGAGGAGGCTGTTATGGACACAGATGTGTACCACATGAGTGGACCTCTGTTCTTGCGACACTTTTAGCATGCGTGTGCATGGATAACCTGAAATGAAGACATATGTGAGTGCTTTCTCGTTAGATTATCCCCTCTTTGATTAGATGATGCTTTTCAGCTTGATATGCAGTTGCAGACCTGGAGTTTGCAAACAATAAGCATCAAGTGTCAGACAGCAAATTAATCTTCTGCTGAAATATACTGCTAAGTGGAAAACGCTTATTTTTCCTTTCTTTTACACTGTTTTATGTCTCTTGCAATTTGCAGTTGGCAGCGCTAGTAGCTTTTGTTGCTCATGGCTCTAAAACCAAAGAGTTAAAATCATAATCTCCTTTAATTTCATAAGCGAATCAATCAGAAGATAAAGTAAAATTAAAAAAAGAGAGAGGAAAACAAGATACGCTTCTGGCGACAGAGTTGTGCTGTGGTGGATTTCAGTTAGATAGGAAAGTCTGCTGGCTTGCTTTGAGCAATGACATTGCAAACCCTTCTCTTGGGGGAAATAATATTTTTTTGCACTTTTATAGAGCTTTTCATCCATCAGTTTATGAAGGAATAAGTACAAGCTATTGTTAATGAGGATGGCTGGGACTAATTTGTATACCAGACATTTAACAGACAAATTAGAGAGCAAGTTCTGTGCTGTGAAGAATTTACAATGTCAAAAGGCAACAAAGATGAAGGATGGGTGGTGACAGAAGCCAGTGGTAGGAAACAAACAGCGATGGCATAGATCCTCTATCCACACAGTAATGATCACAGTTAACTTTGTTCATTTATTGACATGCCCACAAGGGCTAAGGAGCTTTCCAGTAGGGCCTTATAAATGAAGGGGCTATATGTCTAACATTTATGGGGGAGATCTGCCATGAGACGCAGAGGGGACGTGAAAACCATCTTGCCATTGCAACCACTAGCAACTTCAGCCCAAGATGAAGGTGATTTGGCACTGTAGGCTGTGCAGACAAACCCACTGCCCTCCCAGAAGACCAACTTCTACTGCTTTACCTGTGAGACACAGCTCTGTTTACCCGGGTTATATCAGAATTATTGATCTCTATCTGATATACTCACTGAATCCATACAAGATGGGTGTGAAYGCAGGTTGTACAAACCAAGCTCTCCCAGACAGTACGTGGTCTAAGCTGCCGTGCATCACAACAAGGTTAAAGAGCACAACTCAATTCATGGGGACCCTACTAAGTTATGAAATACCCTGACAGCAGGAGTAGGAGATGGATTTTTTCCCGCGTTAATGTCTACCATAGGAAAGCATGTTTTTGCCAAGGTTGAGAGAAGCAAAATAGATGTGTAAGGGCAGATATATTCTGTGTGGGTGTGAAAAGAAGATGGGTTAAGTGAATTGGGCTTGCTTAGGGCAGGATTTGCATGACTARGCATGGGTGTCTATACTGGAAGTGCCAATATCAGAGGCGGTCACTGCTGGCTCCATTTATGGTCGAGGAAGAGTGAGTCAGCAAAGCCAGGGTTTCTTAGGACATTAATCATCTCATCTCCATCTTTATTTGATCAGACAAAACCTACCCCATACGTCGGGTGAGATGAATCCCACCTCAGGACAAGCCTGCGCTGCTACCTCTGCAGAGGAGTGTACCAAAGTGGCCTGCTCAGTTACAGAAACTGCAATAGATGCAGTGACACTTGCTGGGAAAACTTAATTGATCTTAGATGATTAAACCCATACTGAGCTCCCTGCTACCACAGACACACTCCTGGCTGTACCCAAGTCATTAATTTAAAGATATTTTGGAAATGTCTTCCTGAGCTGCAGTAGAAACTGTGTCAACATGTGTAGCTTGTGTCTAGAAAATCCTCTAATTTTGATTGCACAGRTATTTTTAACCAAAATTTTCACATTGGAAAGGAAGGACTTTCGCTTGTTTCTGCAGGGAAGACCTGTAAGTTAAGCACAAATCTTCTTTGTTCCTGGTTTCTTGCTTGTGTACACAATTAACTGAAAATGTTCTCTTGCAAGGCATATGGGCAATGGTAAGGACTGGTTAGGTGTCCATAGCATGGCCATAGGGGGATGTTTCTCCCTTCCTGCTGCACTCTTTCTGGATGCGACAATGCTATCCTAGACCTTGAAGCTCTGGTAGCCAGCAGTGTTGGAGGGCTTTGGGGCCATTTACAGAAGGGTGGTATGACATTGGGGAATGTATTACGAAGGCTGGCAGAGCCCTCCTAATGAAGCTTTATTGTTTATGCCTGTCCCTTGGCTACTTTTTCCCCATGTTCAACTGGATTTAGGCTCTGAACCATGTTTATCTTCTGTCTTGCAATTAGTTGGCACAACCAGCACCTGGAACAACTGATTCCAGTGCCTTTACACCCGGAATTAAATCCTCAGCCTGTATCACCCACTGCAGAACCACTGAAGTAAGGGCAATTTCAATAATGTGTGACAACCAAAGATGCTCAGAACACCTCTGAGCCAACAGTCAGTTGCAATACTCAGCACAGGATGCCTAAAGCAGTAGGAACCCTAATCACTGTGATCATAGGTCTGATGGTTTCTACCACCTCCTCCAGAGTTTCCCAGATTTACTTCTCTAGTAATCTCACAAACATGAAAATTTACYGGGTTTAGATTATGTTGAGGTGTGTGATTGGACTGACCAAAATATAGATGAATAGTTCATGTTCCATTGTCTACCAGATGTCTACTGAATGATTTTTTTTTTTTTKTTTTGCTGCAGGAGCTATGTGGCCTCCAGGTTTGAAACTTATTTAGTCCAAATGGGTCCTGCTACCTCTGCATAACACTGTATCACAAACTTCAAACTTGATGCATATTAACTTTCCCAAGGTCACTGAGATCTTTTTAGGCCAGGAGTGGAATACAGAATATCCCCCAAACTCAGTGGACAAAAGTCCACTGGCTTAATAATTTTCTATTTTTTAACCTTTAAATACGGTCAGCTTCCAATTTGCAAAAGAAAATATCAAAAAACCCAAATAGTTCAAACTTTGTCAGTAAAATAAAGCTGCTGACTCACAAATTTTTTCAGTAGAAACTCAGTTTAATCATTTTGTTTTGCAGGAATGGGGTATAATTAGAGAACCAGTGAGCATGTAACACTGAATTTATTATGCAAGCAGCTATGAAAATGACTGTCTTCAGCACAAAATGATTGAATGTCATTAAGAAGAGTGAATCCAAGGGTGAGACCCCAGTGGGATGCCCTCACATGGGAAAGCGTAATTGGATAAAGTAGCATGGGGCCATGAAAACCCAATTTGCCTCTTTCTGATGCTTACGTGAACTTCCTCCCCATATCTTCATCAGCTGTGGAACTGGGAAGTCAATGAGATAGATAAATCATTGGGATGATCTCTACCATATGTAGGCAAGCTATTTTGGTGCAGTTAAAGCCAGCATATTGATGCTAATACGCCCTTCTGCAGCTACCAACTCATTTTAGCTGTTTTGGTGTTGTTGAATGAATTGAAGTGCTGGTGAAGATAACGGACCCCGTACAGTTGGGAATTACYGATTCCTTTACTGAGTCACATTTCAGCATCTCCTGCAACTCTATATGAGTATGTATCCGCAGAGATAGCAGAGGTCCCTGAGTAGGGCTGGTCCTGAGACCCAGGGGAGCAGTCAGCCTATAAGCTCAGCTGCAGTAAATGTTTTTGAGTGTGCTCTTAGCCCAATACCACTGGGATTTATTTTGATTTAGCCGCAATGAACGCAGAAAGCATACAGACTGATAGTTACCACAGCCCAGCTGACAGGTGGGAACATACTGAAAGGACCACAGATCTGAGCCTTATGTTTCTTAAGAAAAGCAGGTTTTTTAATTATGTGGGTTGAAGGAGTTATCTCAGCYGGTGCTGTCCATAGATGAGCATCGGCTTGTTTCTAGCCTAGCAAGTCTGCAATTAATAGACATCTGAAGGAATGAATCTGACCAATTATTAGAATAAATAAGTAACAACTTTCTTGAAAGAAGCTCCCCTGTGTTTGAACGAGTCCCATATTTTGAGGAAGTCATTAAGTTATTACTATTAGAAAAAGATGTTTCCCCATGGCCGTGCAGCTGCATAGCAGATTTTGCATTACTGATTTGCATCTTTATCCAGGGATTTATCCTCACCTGTACATGACCTTGTGAATGCATTTCTCGGGGCTTATATGTGTTCTTATGCAAACATTTCAATATCGGTATGCATGCACTCTTACGTGTACGTGTGCATTGATGTTTGTGAGCCAAGGTGTGTGAGTGCTTCTTAGTCTGCAGAGTTTAGTTTACTGCTAAAAATAATAAGGTGATTTTCACTAGCACATAAATTCCCTGTCTGCTTGTTGCCTCTCCTGCAGAGTGAGGACACACACTTGTTAGTTTGAGCTACTGCTCCRGACTGTCAAGTTTCCCTCTGGCCGAGCAGTAGGCAAAGCAAGCACCTCCTGAAAGTGCTGTTTCTTCTGAACCCAGACAGAATGTTTTGCCTGATTTAGGACATTGATTATGCAGGGCTGGGGGCACCTTGTAGCTTCATTTTATAACACTGCTGTGTTATCTTCTCTGCTCTACCTGTCCTCTCTTTCTTCTCCTGAAAGTCTTTGCCTACCCAGGAAATATCAGGTGGAGAAAGCTTTCTTGAAGGCAGTTGAGGGAAGAGCAAAGACAGGTTCTCCCTGGAGAACAGGTTTTGGTGCTATTATTTCACACTCCTCTTTATGCCAAAGCCTAAAAGTGCAAGGTCAGTGCTTCCCCAGTCCCGTGATAATCTGGAATCAGATCAGTCTTCTGAAGACTTTTTATTTCAGATATGAAAAAGTTGCCTGAGACCCTGTCTGGAAAGAACATAGTTATTACCTTTGTGGAAAGAGCAGCTGGAGCATAATTGATGTTCAGCAATATGATAAAACTGGTATGGTATCAAGCTCTTTGGGGAAGGGTTTGTCCTTTAGCAGCATGTTGATATAGTGTCTGGATGCTACCGCAGTCTGAATGCAATGAATTAATATAATAGCAATGTGGTGCAATACACTTTTTTTTCATGCAGAGTGTACGGGAAGAATATTTCTAGATTCCAGTTTGGTCCTGGAATTACTAATTATAGCTGTTCTGGCATAGAGACATGCACCTGCGGTACCAAGGTGTAGCTTTATAAAGGTACCAAATGAGCCCRGGACAGGCTGCCCAGGAAGGTGTGATTTCCATCAAAGGAAAATTGGTTGCAGCGGTGCAATAGAGAAAATAAGCAATGCGGAGTGTCCTCTGGAGGGGAAAATCATATCTCAATAATCAACGAGAATCCATTGCAAAGGGCTGTGAGATGAAGTCCTGGTGGATTTATTTGGATCAGCAAAAAAAGCCTTGAGATAATGTTGTACACGAGGCTGTTAAGAAAATACGTGGCCATGGGTGAAGTGCTGCAGTGCTGTCATGGGCTGAAAGATGCTTAAGGGACCGAAGTCAGATGAGTGTGCCCAGTTGTGAGCGCTGTGTTAACGAGGGGTAGGTTTCAAGAACATGAATGTATGTGGTCTGGAAAAAAATAGGTAGCAGCAATATGACAAACTATGCACCGAATGCACAGTTGTTCAAGTTAGTCATGATGAGAAAACTGCGAGGAACAGCAGAGGTTTGAACGCTTTGCTGAATAAATGCCTATTCAGTAAAAAGAGGCTTTTCTTTACATTTGTTCTTTTTTTGTAAACAAACAGGCAAATGAGCTTTCACACTTAAAACTACTGAATAGTTCTGCATTCTGATTTATGAAAGACGATCGTAGCTGGCAAATATCAACAGATAAAAGTTTGGAAGATCTCATATGGGATTGTCTGCAGCAATAATTCTCATTAAACTCACAGTTAATTTGAAAATTTAGCAGCAACAAATGACATTTTAAAAACTATTTTCTCTCACAGACACTTTCACAGGATGGAGGTAATTTGGAAAACAAATTTTATTGGATATTTTTAGTGGGAAACTATATAAAAAAAAAGTTAAATCATTTTTAGCAGGTAATCATGATATCAGGATATTCAACTATTGGTATTCAAGGAAACACATAGACTGGAAGAGCTATATCTCCTAGGGAACCCACTAAAAATACCTTTAGGATTATTAATGTTATAGATAAAGAAAATTAAAAGAGCAGTGACAGAATGAGAGCAGGTGGTGAAGAAAGAGGCCCAGTCCCTGGTGTCTTGTATAAAAGATTTAGGAAATGACCGATTTGCTTTGGTAGATCAGACTATGTGGGTCTGTCAGGCCCTCAAACTTTCCCCTCCCTGTGCTTGCCAGCCTGAATCTCTGCATTGCTTGGGCTCCCATCCCCAGCCAGAGCACTAATTGTGCAAAGTAGCCAATATGAGTGTAACAGCATCTTTCACTTTTTTTTAAGCTCCACGGAAACCCTCACCCCCATCTTCTTCTCTCTCACTTCATTTTTCCATCCTCCAGAGGAAGGAGGTATGGCAACTACAGGGTCATCCCTGGTTCATCCCAAAAATGTTTGCCCTGTGTCAGAGGAATGTCGCTTTTTTTCCTGGAAAGCTTCTACCTAATTAGTTGGCCTCTTGACTTGCAATTTTGGGTCTGTTGCCCTGGGGGAGAATGCGTGCTGGTTAAATATTCAGTTAAATATGTTTGAGAAAACAGGACTGCAAGATATATTTTCCTTTTTAGATAGTCTTTCTTAGGCTTAATCTTGCCTCTCCTTTTTTCTGTGCAGAACCAAGCCTGAAGAGCAGAGTTTCTGAGATCAGAGATCTGAGATCCCAGGKTCTCCCTCATCTCCTTGGTTCTAAAAACGTTTCTTTAGAGGCTTCCCTTGGTGATGTCCTGTGAGCCACAGATGGAGAACCATCTTCAAAGGGCTCAAAAATGTGTCCAGATTAAACTTTTTTTGATGTAAGAMCTTTCCTCTTAAAGCAGGGCTAAGCTCTTCATGGAGGGTATGGGAACGCTCGTGTTTTCACACCACTGTTAGAAGGCCAAGCATCAAATGGCCAAGACACCTTGAAGCCAGCTTTCTGGCATTTCACTCTTCTCCCTGCTCTCCCCTAACCAGTTTTTGCCAACGCTCCACATTTTTTGGAGTGTGATGCTCAGAACCGTGGCTGGGTGAGAGACCTTGCTAGGGCTCAAAAAAGTGGATAGGTAGCCTTGGGCAAAGAGTTTGTGTCTCGTAAGCTATGCTCCTGGATGTATATCTGAGCAGGCTCCTGCAGGTTCCTATTGGATGCATGTATTCATTTTGACAGCGTGCCACTCATCGTCACTCTGCGAGCACCCACTTTTTCACATTCATCTGCACCGTGCTTCCTTACCTTGCTTAGGAAAACACCATATGAAACATTGACCAGAGCCTTTCTAATGCCGGGATGTAACCTCTGCTGCTTCTCTCCTGCTCACAAGACCCATTACCCTGTCTTGGGAATACAACTGTAATTGTCTGACATAATTGATTCTGATAAACCAAAGATTTGGAGCTAGCGCAGAAACCAAGGTAGTAACACAAGTCTGGGAACTAAACAGGGACAAGAGGAAGCAACAASGGATTTCAAGTAGCAAGCACAGGTTGAAATAGCGGAAACTCTTGGCCAGTTGGAAGGTTAACTACACGTGCTGTCTTAAACAGAGTTATGGAGACCACCACCAGATTGCATCGGACAACCATAGTTGCGGGTACCTTGGTCTAGCTGGTATGACACGCTTTTCTTGTGCTTGTTAGAAAGCCTCAGCTGGGGAAAGCTTGAACAGAAATCAAGATAAAGCAGGATGGATGCCTGTTGAAAGGAGACCCTAAAATGATTTCTCTGACCAATCAACCTTACCAGTCCTTCTTCATCCCTCCTCAGCTGTTGCTGGGGTCAACAACAGTYTTGCCATAGGGCTACAATTTCATATGAGATGCCCCAAAATGATTTCCCTTCCAGCCACGCCCCACCTTTATTTAGAGATGAGAGTCCTGAGTCAGATAATGCTTCACCTTGCCAACTACTCCATCACTCTCCAAATAGCAACAACCAGACAGCCCCCAGCAATCAATCCTACTGCTTCCCCCCCTCCACCAAGCGATCCTCTTGCCAAGAGCAAGAAGAGCTTCCCTGTTCCCAATATCCTGCCACTCTAATTTAACAGGTTTCTCACAAAGTCTAGACATTTCCTGAATTGCATGTAAAAAGCTTCTGCTCCACTTCAGCTCCATTAATCCTGCAACTCCAGGCCCAACAAGGCTGATGCTCCTCCATCGGCTCTGGGTGAATTACAGTTTAAATGACAACCATGCAACTCCTTGACAGTGACTCTATGCCCCTCATTCCTGTATTTTTCTGCATGGAAGGAAAGAAATGATAAATTCCTTTGAGGCTGCTTTCTGTCCCATTGCAGCAGAAATTAACTGGGCTGGGAGAGTTCAGTGCAAATTGGATACCTTGTACTATAGCTAGTTGATAACATCRTCCTGCAGGTGAGTAAAACCCCTTTCTCTCAGACTCTCAGGGTGCCTGTGTTGATTGTATCATAGATGTAAAAGATGAAAGAAAGCTAATGGGGCAATTATAAAGTCTTTTGGTGCCTCATTTACTTCCTACAGAACCTTCCTTGGCATTAAGTTCAGTCTTGCTTCCAGAGTCCTAAGTAAAGCTATTTGCAATATTTTCTTTTAAAGTTTTCTTTTAGATAAAGATGTCTTTTTTCCGCAAACAAACAAAAAAACCCCATTGTTTGTAATTTTCAAATTTTCCTGTTTTTAGTGATATCTGGAGAAGCCTTTAGAAAAATCCATCAGCATTCAAGTTGCAATTTCTCTGTCCTTTCCCTCTTCCTGCTTTTCTGCATTGCTCTTTGCCTGCTGACAAAAAATTAAAAAAAAAAAAAGAGAAGCAAGAGAGGAATAGGGGACATCAATAATAGTTTTATTCATATTCACCACTCTCTAAAACCAAGGACTGAATTAAGCCTTTTTGCCACAGCATTGCATTGGGAGCTCATGGTCATTGGCTCGTCCAGCGATGAAGGTAGCTCTCTCCAGGGCTGGGCACGCCCTTCTTGATTTACCAGTTCACTGAATCAGGTCACACATTTTTATTAATGCTATTGTTGTTGGTGCACATGCTGTGTCGATCAGGTGTAGAAACCACCCCTCTGTATCCCACTAGAAACACTTCTTTTCCCCCCTGATGACTAGTCATTAATAATTTAGCTATTTAATCTATTTACCATGTGCTTTACCAATATCTCCAACTGCTAATTTTGTCATCACTACTAAATCAAATGCTTTGGGAAGGTCTGCTGCTCTGTAGTAAAGGCAGAAGAATGCACAAGGTAGCTTTGCAACACCAGATCCGTTTAATTCCAGTTCAGCACACATGTGACACCCACACTCCCACACGTTCTGCGTTTTCTCTCACATTTGAAGATTTCTCAAAAGCTGACCCCAAAATGTAATGCAGTCATTTGCCCTATCTTTCAGAATTTCAGGGTGTAAGTCACTCTGCCTAAACATTCGATGTATTTCTATCAGTAGATATGCATTACAATGCTCTTGGTTTCTGAATCACTGCAAAAGGCTTTGACACCCAAAGGTGATATTAATTTTCCCCTGTTATTGTTATTCCAAAGGGATAAAAAGAAATAGTCACTGTACACTTTTTCTTAGACATTATAAGCAGGCCATCTCTATCTAGCACTGGGCCCCATATCATTGTTATTTTTCTCTTTCTATCCCAAAGTGTGTGGCCTTTTAATTGATGTCTTCAGTTTTTCCTGTATGGCTTCTCAACACTTCGGATATCATTATTCAGCTCAGTTGTTGTCACTTTCCTTTTTCATCACAAGTTATTACACTGCTTTTGAGTTTCTAATCAGCATTTTCAGGTTGCTCACAATATGAGGTATATTGTGTTTTACCAAACATCTAACACAATAGCGTTGACTTTTACAGTCCTGTGTCACTGGGGAAAAAAAAAATGGACTGTTACCTAACTTGTCCTGCATTTAGGATTGATCCTGACTCCCAACTCTGCAGTCTTTCCTGGACTGCTGTCTCTGCCTCCTCCAAAGGGAGGTTCTGGTGATGCTCTGCAGAGACACTCAAGCTGGGCCCTTCACCACAGGTCTTTTTTTACATGAGCTCACCACCTCACTTGTAATACTTGTGCAGAGCACCAGGGACTGGTTTTTCTCACACGTCTTTCCCACTAGCAGGCTTCCTGACAGGACTTTAGTCCCTGAGAAGTTAAACCCAATTTGTTGTTTCCTCCCTCGTGTGCAATGTCCTTACTGATTTCTGTACCAGTCTCCAATCGACAGCGGCCATTAGGATTCTCTGACCTCTTTCTTCCATATTGCTAATAAGGCTGTTAAGCAGATTGATCTGACATTGAYCCGCACTGTGATCCAAGTGACACCTCACACGTACCTTATATCCCAAAGTAGGACACGCTGCTATTAAGGCACTGGATTTGGATTCTGGGGATCTGGGTTTTGTCCATCTCTCTCTCATTTATCTTCTGGATGTGTTTGCACAGGGGACTTATTTCCTTTGAACTATTTCTCCCTTGGTACAGGGGGGTTAACAATGCTGCCCTTCTGCAGAGAAGAGTTTTCAGGACATATTTATTAAAGTTCGTGTGGGTACTGTGTTACCTGTGGCCACATGAATGTATCTATACTGAGAAGTGGAGTGTATGGTTGGCTGACCTGCTGGCTGGGCTGGAGTTGACTCTGTGTGTGGAAAAATAAAGTTTCATTATCCCGTGATTTCTCAGGAACCAGCAAATGAGAAATTTTGTCATCCCAAGTACTTGTGTGCAGCACCTCATTCAGTTACTACAGCTAATGGGACCAGATTTGGGGCTCTCCATCAGTCTTCTGCTACAACTGCTGCTTCAGTCACCAGGAGAGGGTAAATGTTGCAAACACTGTGTACAGTGAATTACTTTAGATTCCCGGGAGCTTGATTTTTCTGTGTTCTGGTTTAAAAAAAAAAAAAAAAAAAGCAAACAAAACCCTTGTTCTTTAGTACATAATCAAAGACATTATTAATCCTTTTTATCAAAACTAAAATTTATTGAGAGCATTCTGCGGGTGTACACTAGCCTGGATAAAGGTTGTTCTTTGTTTTCTATGCATCCACCAATTTNAGTCACCAGGAGAGGGTAAATGTTGCAAACACTGTGTACAGTGAATTACTTTAGATTCCCGGGAGCTTGATTTTTCTGTGTTTTGGGTTAAAAAAAAAAAAAAAAAAAGCAAACCAAACCCCTGTTCTTTAGTACATAATCAAAGACATTATTAATGCTTTTTATCAAAACTAAAATTTATTGAGAGCATTCTGCGGGTGTACACTAGCCTGGATAAAGGTTGTTCTTTGTTTTCTATGCATCCACCAATTTTAAACTCAGCAGTCTTCTCAGAGACAATATCAATTAATATCATGRGCAGTACTTCGTGAGAGACTGTTTCAAATACCACATCATTAACTGGCATATTGAATCTTGCAAATTTCCTTTCACCCAATAATTTTATAATTCTGTCAAAGAAAGCAATTTTTCATGMTGTAATTCCTTTTACCCCTTTGCATCCATCCGCTGCTGCTTGCTGCTCATAATGCGGTGCATTTTGTGGWGTCTTTATTTCCTCCACCCTGCACTTCTGTGCATGAGGCTCTCATCAGAAAGGCTGGACTGGTCCTGGCCACAGAATAATCATAGTGTGGCCTATTGATGAGTGAACCTGCCCCCTTCTTCCTTCCCAGTCCCACATCCCGAGGAGTCTTCAGCTCTGAGCTGGGTGCAGCTCCTGGACTCCCCTTGCTCTTTGGCTGTTTGGCCAGGGAGTACGTGTCATGGGAAGGAGGAAGACATCTGAAGGATGAGGAGTTGTGACCATTAGAAAATGCACTAAGATCTTTCCAATCCTACTTTGGAGATCAAAGTAGACCTGCAGGCTGATCTGAAGTGGGAATTCCCACATGCTGCCAACAGCTGGGACCTATAGGCTCAGATTCTCTAAAGACAGTGGGTAACAAACTCCCAGAGGATTTATCCTAATTAAAGTAAAGCTTTCCAGGGTAGGTGGCCTTGCTATGCTCATGTCATTGGGAAAAGCAAGTAGAGATAGTTTAGTGAATGTATGATYACCACGTGGGAAATCTACAGCTATTGTTGAAAATGTCTTTGATGATAAGCTGTTGTGAGTCTGGTTCTCATTTTGATTTGCATTGATAGAGGGCAATTCTGGAAGTGGAAACGGGGACACTTGTCTCTGTTTCTGTACAAAGCTGGCATTGTCTCTCCTCCAGTCACACTCCATTGACATAATGTCAGATTTCTAGCCTCTACGTGTGGAGGACTTGGCGAAGAATCATCATTTAAAGAGGCCTGTAASACCAGCTCCAGTGGATCAGCATGTCCATCAACCCAACTACCCTGTCTGTGACAGCTGGTGCTCATGAACACTTAGGGTAAGAGCATAAAATGGGAGGTATAAAGAGGTAATTTCTTACATTTCCTGGGTTGGAATACATCTGATTAAATAAACATCTTTATCAAAACAAATGGGGAATAAATTGAGTCAGTAAATGGAGAGCTAGTCAACACAGACGGTGGAATTCAGGACATGATTCATCTGATCCTGAAGCAGATTTCTAGAAAAGGTCAGGTGACTCACTCCTTAAAAATGCCTATATCTCTCCATTAATTATGAAGACAACTTGCTTTGACATGTTCAGCCTCGATTCTGTAGACATCTACAGCTACATGGCCTGAGCCAAACTCAGGCTGGTTGGTTACTTCTTGAAGCTGGAGAAGTGCAGAGGAATTGCTCTCTCTTAGATATGCAACTGGTAGATGATGCCTGGGATAGCACAGCTTCATGTATTTGATCATCCCACAGACACTTTCTTACCTATTTTCTTTCTGAGGGAACTGAAAACATGTGGGACAAACATCTCTGATGTTCTCTGGCCACTAGCCAGAATGTTTTATCCCTCTTGAATGTGTTCTGGACCTTGCATAATCTTTGAATCTGGTTCTTTTGAATTTTGCAGTTCAGATCCCTGTGCACAAACTCCCATGTGTGACTGCCACTCTGTCCCAGACATAGGAAGTTGGATATTCTCTCTCTTTTTTTTTTGTTTTGTTTTGTTTTGTTTTGTTTGGGTATCTGGGGTTTGTTTTTTGTCTTAGTTTTTCATTCTAGATGGATGAAATTTTGCAACCATGCCGTTTTTGGGATGCAGAGGACTGGGAAACTGAAAATCTCGATGATATGATAAGATTACCACTATTCTGGAGTGAAATCTTAGAAGAACATTTTGTATACCTGACTTCAAGCCCATCTTTGAGCTTTCAATTCTGAGCTTATCCAGCTGAGCTTTGAAATCTCCAAAACTGTAGATTCCACAATATTGCTGTGAATCCATTCCAATGTTTGTCAACCCTTATGCTGACTTTTTTTTCATAATACSTAATAAAAATTTCCTTGTTTCAACACATTCTTTTGTTATGAACCTTGGAGAAGAGTCTGACCCTATCTATGCTATAATCTTCTGTTAGGTAGTTGAAGACAGCAATACTCCCTTCACCTTCTCTTTTTCAGGTTGAACAAAACCAGCTATCTCAGCCTCTCCATGTCTGTCATGTGCTCCATCCCCTTGACCATCTTGGTGATCTCCACTGGACAAGTATGTACATGTCTTGCACTGGGAAGTCTCACACTTAACATGGTAATCCAGGTGCGATTTACTGAATTAGAGGAGAAAAATCCAACTGGCCAGCACGTGGATTTCATACAGCTGACCACTACTGTTTGAGCCCAATGGTCCTGTCAATTTTCTACCTGCCTCTTGGTCCACTTATCTAGTCCATATCTCTCCAATATATCTACAAGATTATTATGGGAGACTGTTGAAACCCTTGTTAAAGTCAAGGTAAATGACACCTACTTCTCTCTGTTTCCTTGGATCTAGTCGTATCTCCATAGCAGGCAATCATGTTGGTCATGCATTACTTGCCCTTGATGAATTCATTCTGGCTGTTCTTAAGACACTTTTGTTCTTTCATGTTTCCATAGTTTCCAGGAGGATTTGCTCTGTAGCCTTTCCAGAGACTGAGGGTAAGCCAACTGGCTTGTAGCTATCTGGATTTTCCTTTTTGCCTTTTTTATGCTGGTTGTGACATTTGCCTTTTTCCAGATATCAGAAAATCCTTTGATTGCCTTGAACTTTTATATATGCTAGAGAGTGGCCTCACTACGGCATTGGTGAACTTGCTCAGCACCTTCGGTTGCATGGTCCCATGGACTGGTGTATGTCCTATTTGCTTAAGCGGCCTCTAATTCTGTCTTCCTCTACCACGTGTACAGGAACCTGGGAGGTCTGATGGTAAACCTTTGAGTAAATTCAAAGCCAAAGAGAGCACCGATTAGAGAGGTTTTATCACCTAGTGTATGGAATAGAAGATGGAGAGACAGTTGCCCGAGCTGGTAGCTTCTTCTCTCTTATKCCTAGCAAAGTTCCTCCCATCCTTGCTGCCATGGCTAAAACCACCCCCCTGCACAAAAAAAAAACCCAAGTAGAAAAATAAACGGCTCCATTGTATGAAATAAGTAAATAAATAAAGATAGTAAAATGAAAGAGATAAGATTCCCACCGTGAAAAATATATTGGCTGTAAGTGAGGAACGAGCTGCTCCATGAGTAAGCGAACCACTCTGGCTGTATTTCACTCTTCCCTSTGAATGCCGCAGAAAACAGAGCTGGGGCAGGATGTCAAGATCAGCATGTAAATGAAAAGTTTGGCAGCCATGTGAGACCCAAGGAGCAGAGCTGCATAAAGAAAACAAAAAACAGTAAGAAAACCCTAGGCTGGATCTGTTTCGGTGGGTGACAATTGTAGGATCACCTAGTAGGGCCAGTTACTGTGTCCCAGTGTGGCAACTTGAATGGGAGGAGGGATATCTGAAAGGCAATAGCTTCCCTTTGCTACATGCCTGGGGTTGGATTTCAACTGCTGACAGGGAGCCAAAATGTTCTTTGGGCTAGTATCTCTTCTGGCAGAAATGGACGTGGCTTCACTGACCTCACGGGGAAGGTGCTTTATGGTAAAGGTGATTTTGGCACCTCCTGTTCTGTTTTTTATCCAAATATGAGGGAATCCTTTGGATCACAGGTGGGTAAGCAGAGCTACAGGTGTGGAAACAAAGGCTATAGCCATCCCTGCAAGTGATTCTTCTAAGAGTTCAGGTTATTTTTGCCATAAGAGATTACTTCTGAGGACAGTAGAAGATTGTGAACAACAGCGCTGGAAGTGTACTAAAACGCTGTGAAGAGATTCAGGATGCTAAGCTAACACTTTGGAGACAGGCTCAAGTCCCTTTCGAGCCAGGTTTTATGCATAACTTGTCTCTGTCTTCTGAGTCTCCTCTGTGAAACTTGCCACTCAGCCCCAATATGGGAGTGCATGGATAAAGATCATCAGGAGCACTCATTCTCATGAAGCCACAGATTTATCAAGTCAAACAGTGGAAAGCCCAGAAGGAATAATCCAAGTTATAATGCACTTAACTGATACAGGAGGTGGTTTGGGCACCAGGACACCTAGACCTCCCTCCAACCAAGGCTTTAYGTACATGTGTAGCGTTATGTAAATATATAGCCCCTGTGGAATTTAGGGAGAATACTGCATCCCACAGTTCACTGGAAAACCAAGCCTTTACGGTCCATGGGCACTCAGGAGGCTCTGTGAACTACTCGCAAAATAGCTCTTCTGCCGACATAACTTTCTCTGAGAGAAGACCATGTGATTCTGAACTGTGAACACCATCCCTAGTACCTCCATTTATTTCCCTTCTAAGCATCTAACCCCTGCTTGGTGTTGGCTGTGTGATAAAATCCTATCCTGGCAAGCATATCCTTGAAGGGAATTTTTTTTTTCTTCCCCTGGAGTCTATAAAACTCTGTGCTTGCTCACCTCTCCCCACTCATTTCAGAAGCTGAGAACTTCAGGTTATCTTTCCAGAGACTTTCAAAATGAACAGCACAAAAGTGTCATTTAATTAACAACTTGCCACCATCAGCAAGAGTTAGTTTTAGCACAGCCCAATTCATTTTGGAATTGGATATTTCTGTTACAAATAAGGCAGCAGTGAGCGTGATCTACAGCGCTTGTAAATTTTACTGGTAATAATTTTTAGTATTCTTTGAAAATCAATTCCAAGTTCTATTAGTTTACTCCCCTCTTCCCCCTCCCCCACCATTCAGATTTGGATCATGGTTCTTTTAATAGTTTTAATCCATTACCTGAATAATTCCAATTATCATTCCACACTTCTTTTATGACCTTTAATTTTAATTTTTTTTTTTTTTTTTTTTTTTTT
>JAYKAV010002826.1:0-131789 GCA_035582835.1 Phoebastria nigripes
CTTGTGTGAGGGCTCCGTCTGGGTCGCCACATTCCTTCTGACAACGGCTTTCGGCCGGGTGGAAACCATAGCTAGCTGTTCTTCTGGAGGGCGATGACCACTAGTTGAGTTGGAGGCCAGAGTTTCCTGCTGACTTTAATAGTTATTTCTCTATAATCTAAGAAATCCTACTCAGTGTAAATCCACTACAAAGTCTAACATCATTGCTTAAATTTCTAAGTGCCTGAACTACCGTATATTATACAAACATACAAATTACCTGAAATTGATGTGTATCATAGAATCATAGAATAGTTTGGGTTGGAAGGGACCTTTAAAGGTCATCTAGTCCAACCCCCATGCTGTGGGCAGGGACATCTTCAACTAGATCAGGTTCCTCAGAGCCCGGTCCAACCTCTCCTTGAATGTTTCCAGGGGTGGGCCATCTACCACCTCTCTGGGCAACCTGTTCCAGTGTTTCACCACTCTCATTCTAAAAAATTTCTTCCTTATATCTAGTCTAAATCTACCCTCTTTTAGTTTAAAACTATTCCCCCTTATCCTGTCACAACAGGCCCTGCTAAAAAGTCTGTCCCCATCTTTCTTATAAGCCCTCTTTAAGTACTGAAAGGCTACAATAAGGTCTCCCTGAAGCCTTCTCTTCTCCAGGCTGAACAACCCCAACTCTCTCAGCCTTTCCTCGTAGGAGGGGCGTTCCATCCCCCTGATCATTTTTGTGGCCCTCCTCTGGACCCGCTCCAACAGGTCTATGTCTTTCTTATGCTGAGGGCTCCAGAGCTGGACGCAGTACTCCGGGTGGGGTCTCACCAGAGCTGAGTAGAGGGGCAGAATCGCCTCCCTCAACCTGCTGGCCACGCTTCTTTTGATGCAGCCCAGGATACGGTTGGCATTCTGGGCTGGGAGCGCACATTGTTGGCTCATGTCCAGCTTTTCATCCACCAGTACCCCCAAGTCCTTCTCAGCAGGGCTGCTTTCAATCCTTTTGTGCCCCAGCCTGTATTGATACCCAGGGTTGCCCCGACCCAGGTGCAGGACCCTGCAGTTGGCCTTGTTGAACCTCATGAGGTTCACAGGGGTCCACTTCTCGAGCTTGTCCAGGTCCCTCTGGATGGCATCTTGTCCCTCAGGCATGTCAACTGCACCACTCGGCTTGGTGTCGTCTGCAAACTTGCTGAGGGTGCACTCGATCCCACTGTATGGGATAGATGTATTAATACGTATTTATATGTGCAATAGAGTGCCATTGATATAAAAAGCAGGAAAACGTTTAATTTGAATTTGAAGTTAGGATCATACCCACTGATGCAAAAGTGTCATACAGCTTTGAGTGTATTATTTTCTGCTTTAAAGTTAGGAGCAATATCACTGACGTTTACTGAATTTTTTTTTTTTTATTATTTTATTTGTTGTGGGGAATTTAAAAATACATGGAAGATATGTATTTGTACAGATATGTTATATATTAGAGAGAGGGAGAGAGAGAGTGTAGTGATGCAGTCTCTTCTTCCATGCTGCTTTTAGATTCTATAGTGGTTAGTATTATAATGTCATTACTAAGAACCTCTAACAATAATGAAGTATATAATGTATATCTATGCTGTTTCTATACCACAGTTCTTTAGTATTCTTTGTCTTATTTGAAACTCAGAGCACTGTGTACAGCTTTTTCATATTTGTCCTGTTTTCCTCTCAGTTGTGTCACTGAAAAGGAAAAGAAGTAAAGATGAAAATTATTTTTTTCTGTAGTTTGACATTCACAGTTGGCATTCCCTTTTTCTGGGATCGAGGTGGTTCTTGCCTTTTATGTTTACCAGTTACTACTGAGTATCATTCTTGATTGTTTCTCAGATAATCACAGCCACAGATAATCATGGTAGTCAAAGATCTTGGTCTGTATTAAAACCATCTTGAACCTATCAATGGAAGCAGATACAGTTGTTTAAACAATAAAATGTGGTCACTAGTATTTGTGTTTGCAGACTTTGTTTTATTTCAATCTGCATTACTCCTCCCCACCACCCCACTCCCCCCTGCCAGCGTATGTCCCCCTCTGTTAATTATGGATTTGGTGTAAGAGGGATTGAGAATCAAGTCAGGTTGTAGTGACATATACTATCTTCCTTTCACTATTCCTTATCTCATTGCAGTTTCATAGGCAGTACTATAATAACATAAATTATGCTATTCTGCTGCAGGTTGAAAGATGATAAGGGTCACTTAGCCATGGTTGTTTGGGAAATCATTCAACCTTTTTCATCCTTTTTCATCTGAGAAATTAAATGGTTTGTCATTGCCTAGTTTTAGGTGAAAGCTGGAAAGTTGAGTTGTTTCTGTGTTTTGTGTTTTATGTTTTACGTGATTGACTGTTATACTTTAGAGTATGGAAGCATTTAATTTCTGTGAATATTGCCTAATCCATTTCTGTGACTATTTTCTAATATGTATTGCCTAATATGTATTTTTCTTTGAAATGGTACAAGGTTTTTTTTAGTATTTAATTATCTGTTTTTCTCCCTATATAACTAGAAATCAGTTTTTAAAAATTGTACTAATCTATGATTTTTAGATTTATTACTCCTGAAGATACAGCCTGGTTTGATAAAACTATTACTAAAGCAATTGAGGAATATGTGGATACAGGCTTAACAGAAGTTCTCCAAGCTGAACCATATTTTGTAGATTTTTTACGGGAGATGCCTGAACCAACTGGTGATGAAGCAGAAGATTTTGTGTTTGAACCACCAAAAATTTATGAGGAGGTATTTAATTTTACACCTAAAATACTAGGCACTGAAGTTTTCCTTTAATTATTAAGTATGTTACATCGCTGAACTCATATCATACAGAAAGTTTCGTTGAATACCTACCACATTTTTTGTGAAGATATATCTAGATTTTTCTGGTTAGTATGCAATAAATCATTTTAGTGATGTTAAAGTTAATAATGCCATATAAAGGTAGTTTATTCATTCCTATTCTCCTTGCTCCTTTTTTTCCCACCATTAGCAGAAAATTTCTGCTTAAACACAAATACAGTCACTACAGTGAATTAACAAAATAATCTCGTTATGCATGGCCAATACATGAACTCAAGTTTGTGTAAGAATGTCAGTGCAGTTTTAAATTCTGAAGGGCCACGCAAGTATTGTTGGTGATTTTTTTTTTTTTTTTTTCAGATTCCAAGCCTTGAATTTCTTTGTGAAAAATTGCAAATGTATCAGAGACAATACAATGAATGTATTAGAGGATCGTTTCTTGATTTGGTGTTTTTTAAGGATGCAATGACACATCTTATTAAGGTTTGGGGTTTGTTACTTTTTTATTACTTTAACTGTTGCAATAGTGTTCCTGATTTGGGCAAGCTATGCTTAGAGGGCACATTCTGAAAAGCTACTCTTATCCCCAAACTTGCTTGCCATCTTTGCCTAGTCATTTTCAAGAACTAGGAAAGAGCTACAGTTACTTTACCTGATGGCATGTTTTGTAATAAATACCTTATTTTATATATTTGTTTAAGCTTCTGTGTATTCAGAGGTATGAAGATTTTCCTCAATAGGAAAGGTGAGGTCATAAAGAGGCACATTTATATTTTGTATATAGAATGGTTTTTAATCATCAAGAATTCAGAGAACACTTCAAAGGGTACCTGACAAGTGACCAAAACAACGTGAGGTAGAATCTGATCGGATGAGAAACATGAAAAGAAATATACATCAGGGCTGCAGTAGAATCAGTGTGTAGGGTAGAGGAAAGTCTCAGTTTACAATCAGTTGAACCCCTATTCAGAAAGGAAGATACAGGGAAAGAATTCATCTGAAGTCAAAATCCGATTCACGAGGGAAAAATAAAAGGCTAAGCCTGAGATTTCTTTGAAGCGCTGTGCCTCAGGTTTAAGAAGTTGTGTTAGTTATCTCAGGAATTACTTTAACGCGATGATCTGTTTACTGAAAGACACATAGAAGCCACAGTGAAACCAAAACAGAAGGAGATGTTTGGTTCTTCTCTAGTTGACCTCAAGTGAAGTAAATGATTTTGATTGCTTTGCATTTAAACAGAAGAAAATAATTTTATTTTTAAATACAATTCATGTGATGTTAGGTGAATTTCAGAAGACCTTGAAAGTCTCTGATACTCCATTTCCCTTGGCAATTTTTAACCAGAATATCTGGGATATGCAGTTAGGTAGTAGAAAGGAGCCCTGCTGTCACTATGGTGACAATAAATTTAGTCACCCTCATAATTTCACATTTAGACTTCTATTTTAATATAGATATCTGGATAGGCTCAGAGGGAACTGTGCATAAAACCAAAATTTCTTTGAAGGAAAAAATGAATAGAATTCGAAGGCCTGATGTGGATGCCAATCTTTTGCATTTTGTACATAATTTGCATGAGGAGCAAAGCACGCTGTAGCATCTTAAAAGTAATAGTGCACTAACATAAAATAAAACCAAGGAAGATAGGATGTATATACAGGACATGTGAAAAACCAATAACATAGTAAATTTGTAATCCAGCTTTTGTATCTGGGAGGCTTGTTAAGAAAACCATCTCAAAGGAAATGTTGAAGGTAGATAAACTAGAAGTCAACACTAAATGATAGTTTAAATGTGTCCAAGTCTTTCAGACTCTTAAAATTAGGAATGTAGTATGTTTATTCTTCTAGCTAAAGTCTTTTTATTGATATTTTTAAACACATTCAGGATGATACCTTCAACATAAAATGGAGCTCAAAATGGCTCCCTTTATGTATTTAAATACTATGTATAACTAATTATAACCATCCTATATTCTTACGTGCAGCTTTTTCATTAGCTACACAAAATTCCTAAAGAATGTACAAGTGTTCTTTTGAGAGGAAAAAATTTCTGCAAGTATCCTTTTAATAATCTTTACATTGTGCTCTAGTAAATAAAGTGTAGACTATAACAGATTTTTAATTTTGCTAATTAATGTTTTAATTTAAATTTATTAATGAGCATTTCTTCCATTTTTTCCTATATAGATTTCCCGGATAATTCGGACAGCATATGGAAATGCTTTACTTGTTGGAGTTGGTGGTTCTGGAAAACAAAGTCTTTCAAGGTTGGCCTCCTTTATTGCTGGCTATAAAATATTTCAGATCACTTTAACCAGGTAAGAAATGCAAGAAATATATAAATCCAATTTACGCTATTGCTTTCTCTTTACACAGTCATAACCTTATGTTTTTAACAGCCTTTTTTTTTTTTTTTTTCTCCTCATTTTTTCACCATTCAAAAATGTGGAAAACAATAAATTCTTATCTGGTTTGTATACAACATTGGGTTAAGTTTGAGCTGAAAAAGCTGGACCATGTGTTAGCTATTCCTGAGCCAAAATATGTGTGTTTACAAAGGATGTTTGCACTATCATTTATAAAGCACTATAATCTGAAAATAGCAGTATTCTGAGTTGTTTTGAATTAACAGGTAATGTTTCTTATTCCTCCTAGATCCTATAATATAAGTAATCTGTCAGATGATTTAAAACTGTTGTATAGAACAGCTGGAGTAGAAGGAAAAGGCATCACTTTTATTTTCACTGATAATGAAATAAAAGAGGAGTCATTTTTGGAATATGTTAATAATCTGCTGTCTTCAGGCGAGGTAAGAGTCTCAACATGACAGGCAATGTACTTTAGAAGCAGGAAACTGCAGAATTTGTTCCCACTAGTTTATTTCTATTTAATTTGGTAATAAATTGTAGAATCAATAATGATTAACTCTAAAATATCTCAACTTTTAAAATAAGGAGTGCTCTTGGTATGGAGTTCCTTTATCTCTCTTTCAATGTAAGCCAGGAAAAGATAAAGAGCTGTGATGGGTATTTCAGTAGCCTTTATTAGAAGAGTATTCACTGGCCAGTCAAGATCTGTACTCTTCCTGAGTTAAACTTCCTAGTTTTTAATGGAGTTACATGAAGTCTGAATCAGGGACAAACTTGGTTTTTAATCTGTCTAAACTGCATATATGCAGCGAGAGAGATACAGATGTAAACAGACAAATATTTGTGAACTCTATAGTAATTACATCCATGCAATTTATTTTCTTATCAATTTTAATTTTATAAAAAGATTTCTAATTTATTTGCTCGGGATGAATTGGATGAAATCACCCAAGGATTAATACCTGTGATGAAAAAAGAGATGCCTCGGTGTCCTCCTACCTTTGATAATCTTTATGAATATTTTTTAACTCGGGCAAAGAAGAACTTGCATGTTGTCCTCTGCTTTTCTCCGGTAATTTTTTTCTTCATATCTGTCTTCCTTACTTCCATTAGCAAACTATCCTATAAGGTGTGACAGGATTATTCAAGCTTTATATTTTTAAAAACCAAAATACTTAAAAATTAAATCATTGCTTATATGTTAAAGTAATTTTTATTTTTCCTTCTGGCATATTCTTTCCTGATACAAATCAATGAATGTATCTTCGTGAAATTCTTGCTTGTTACTTGAAAACAAGAATTTAGTGGAAAATAAAATAAGTTAATTGAAGTTTTAAAATATTAAGAAACATATTTGTCATGAACTTATTTCTTCAAATTTCATAAAATATTGAATGTTGGAAATTTAGCAAAATATTTATATAAAAGAAAAAACTGTGCAGGGTGTTCTAAGCAGAAAATTAGCATTAAAAAATAGACTATTTCATTGTTTATATGAATTAAACATTTTGATCTACCTAATTAAGTATCATATCGTAAATTAACAGTGTTACTCTCTTTAGGTTGGTGAGAAGTTCCGCGCACGTTCTTTGAAATTTCCTGGTCTCATATCAGGGTGCACCATGGATTGGTTCAGTCAATGGCCCAAGGAAGCTCTTGTAGCTGTAGCCAGTTATTTTCTTTCAGAATTTAATATGGTCTGCTCTGCATCAGTTAAAAAACAAGTAGTGGAAACCATGAGTCTCTTTCATGATACAGTTTCAGAAAGCTGTGAGAATTATTTCCAAAGGTAATATTTTATACAAATGCAATAATTAATCCCAGAAGTGTTGCTACTGGTAGTGTTTTTTGAACTTACTGTGTTATATCAATCAATAAGTGTCTTTTAAGGCTAATACAAAAATAAATCTGCTATATCAGTATATGCAAAGGCCATGAAAAGTAATTACTGTGATGTTGCAAATTCATTATCTTCATTCCCGCTATTCAACAATCTTTAACATTGCTTATGTGGATAAAAACAATGTAATTGGGAATAAGGGTTTGCATTATGAAGAAATTTGATTTTCACTGAATTAAAGACTTGATTTATATAATCTTCTGTTTCATTGGAAGTCATCAAATGGCTGTACATATCAAAAATATGTACTAAGTTGATGTTGCCAATATACTATGTTTTAGGTATCGAAGAAGATCTTACGTAACACCTAAATCCTATCTCTCTTTCATCAATGGCTACAAAGAAGTTTATACTGAAAAGTTAGAGAGTATTAATGAACAAGCTGAACGTATGCAAATTGGTAAGCAAAATAGGGATAAACATATATTTCCATGTATGGTCTCAAATGATCTGTGTTTTTAGTATTAGCCTACTTACTTATTCAGTGATCACTTAAAATCAGTTCTGCTGGATCACAGTTCAAAACTGGTAACATATGAGGACCATTTCCAAGCACTCCAGTTATCACCAATTCACAATGATTCTCTTACAAAAATGCCTCAAAGAAGCTGCCAGCTTAATCGTTCATCTCAGCATTATATTAAACTTCAATATTTCCAATTTAGCATTTTTAATAGCAAGTAGAACCTGAAAATGGCCAGGGAGAGCATCTGATTTACTAGTGTAGAGAGGGGTAGCTCTAAACACAGTTATTAATTTACTTCTGGACTTGTCTATGGAAATTCTCGCTATACAGTCTGAGTGCTTCACAGTTGATTTATTTCAGGTTTCTGCTGTAGAATAAGTAGCTGTTACTTGTGGTCATTTTACAACTAGGGATCTGAAATACAGAAAAGTATGATGGAAATGTTCTTCTAATTTTGGATATGTTTGAAATGACCTAATTTTTTATATTAGATTAGTATTTAATGGGTTCAGAATACATTTCCAGTTTTCTCTGGTTTGCATCTAGACATGCTTTTATAAATCTACAAAGGCAACTGAACAGCTTAGGAAACTTGGTCTTTATGGGAAAAGATACTGTGTATCAATCTAACAGAATAGAGAATTCTACATGATAAGATTTTTCATACAAAGGTAAAAGGATGTAGCATTTACACAATGATTAAAAATGCAACTGGTACACTTCACATGAAGAAAAGAATAGAATAAGAACATGTAGATATTTATTTTATTCACAAACTGTTTGCTGAATTAGAGTGGACTGTAGAGGAGTAAGTGATCCTCAATATTTTCACATTATGCAAATTTTCCTGTATGGATCTGTTGCCAGTTCTAGAAATCAGCACTTATCATTAGTCCTGCTTGAGATGAGGATAAAGTCTGAAAGCCTTGAAGATTTCTGAGGGTGGGGTTTTTTTGGTAGTCTTTTTCCAGTCCTTCTGTTTTCAAAAATAATTTAAAAGTAACCTAAGTAGCTTCAGCACTGTCATGAAAATTTCACGTGTAGATTTTCCTAGCCTCTCACATGATATTATTGCTAATTCCTTATGTGGTCTTCAAAACAAAATGACTACATACATGTACATCTTCTACTGCAGCATCTTTATATCATTGATGCTCAGAAAATCATGTCTGTCAGCTTATGGGCAATACTTATGCCAGTTAGAAAATATTCTGAATAGTTTCACTTGCATAGAAAAGATGTATTACAAAACAAAAATACCGGTCATCCCTGACTCCAAATGTGCTCCACTATTTACTGGGTCCTAAGGAACTTTCTCAAAAAGTTTGTTATGAATTATTTAGCTATTATCTATCTCACACATCCATCCTTTAATCCTTAGTCTTTCATCACTTAATGTCAAGAAGATTTAGAAGGATAAAAAGATTAGGCTTGAAAGTTGTTTCAGTTTGTTAGGAGATTATCCTGATATGGGATTTAAATTTTATGTTATTAAACTCAGCTGAGATAATGTCGCTCTTTTCATCTCCTTGTTGAAGTTTTTTTCCTGTATGTAATGATGTCTGGGCCAATTCAAGATGCTTGTAAAGCAGCAAAATTGTAAGAAATATCTCGATCAATACTGATTTCTAGAAAAGTCCCTGGCTCGAGCACACTGAAAGTGTGCTTGTCAGCACTGTAGTATCTATATGAGCAACATATTTTGAAAGCTAGAAGTAATCTCTCTTCTGCTTTGTCACTTTGGGTGAAAAATCTTGTAAGACAGATGAGGAAAAAACTGAGATCCAATGACAATTACAATTATTTCTGAATGCCTAACATCTTGTGTCTTCTCTCAGAATCCATCTGGGGAATCCTTGGTAGAGCACCACATGTGTAGATGTCTTTTGATATAGTACTGTGGTTCTACAAGACCTCAGTTTAGCTTTGACAAAGTGGGCATGTCATCCATTTGAGCAACTTGTTGCTAGATCTCCTGCTAATTAAAAGTGACAGAAATTACATCCTTGAGGTGGTAAGACTACTGTGGCTTAGTATCTTAATAAAGATCTTTGTAATTTTTCTATATTCGTTACTTTTCTGCAGTCATCATTCAGACAAGTTACAAAACACATTGACAAGAGATAAAGATTACTTTGATTCTCTCTATAGGTTCAAAATATATGCTGACTTTTTAACTTGCTTTAGATAAATTGTAGCTGATATCGGTAAGGTTCTTACATGGAGTTCTATATATCCCTCTGAAAAAAACTATTCCTGTTTCTAATGTCTAAATCAGGCATTCGTTTATGACTACAAGCACTGAAAAAAAATTATCTGCTGGCATGGTACTGTTGTAATGTTTCTTTTGATTGGAAGTATGCAGGGGACCTGAAGAAGCTATAAAGGTTTCTTGTTTATAACAGAAATTCTTCAGTTCTTCTTGTTCTGCATATTCCCGTTCTTTGTCCATCTTTCTTTATTCTCACTCTAGGATTGTAGCAGGGAAAGCTAATGCAGCAAAGGGTATCACTTTCCCTTTCATAGCTTCTCTTTCAAAACTTTTTTTTACAGTGAAGTGAAGTACCAACCATTTTGGAAATTGCTGTCAGAGGAGTGGGAGGTGGGGGTAGAATGTTAGTGTATATGTACCTCTATCCCTCAGAGTATTTTAGGAAGTGGCATGTGTCTGGGAAAAGGAAACATTCTAAAACATGTTTCAGTGAATATACCTTTGAACTTTATTGTTGAGAGTGGCAAAATAACCTGTCTTTTGGAGAGTAATAATAAAGAGCCTGTAGAATGGCAGTAGCCTGATCATGAGGCAGCTGTGTCAGAAGAACAAGAAATGTGCTAGGAGAGAATACTTGTCTGTGTGAAATGTCGTAACAGAAAAGTGGAGAGACATCGCAGAGAAGCATTGCACATCAAATGTATAACTGCAGGGGTGCTCTGATTCTAGCCCTTAGGGAGAGAGGGAGATAAGGGGAATGCTTTCAGGCAAGTTGTAAGATTTTAAGATTCAATAATGAAGAAGAGAGGAGAGGCTAGAGAGGCTTCAGTATGCAACATGGAGCTCAGGAATAGCCAAAAATCTGTGCTCAAATCTATGAGCAAGAGAGGATAGAAAAAAAGAATGCATGAATGCATAGGAAAGACTGAATATATAATAACTACAGAGGGAGCAAACTCGTCTCTTTCTGGGCAACTGTTAGTGTAAGGCTGAATGGCCTTTATGGATGGTTGCTTCAGCACATATAAGGGCTATGATGGGACTGGCCCTAAGTCGGGTGGTCACAGATGCTTTTATGTGCTTTTCTGCACTCTCTGTCACCAGGGACAAGAGAAGGTAAACTCAATATGCAGGAGCTGTAGGTTGTAATCTTGCTGTGACCTTTGGGTCCACTTTTGGTGACTCCACTTCTTCCCACTTCTTTCTAGAAAGAACTCCCTATTGGAAGGCAGTTATGGATCCTAAAACTTACGTCATTTCCTCATGCAATGATGCAAATGCAGTATCAGTCTGAAAGTCCTGTGACTTTATGACACAACATATCCTTGACATACCCCCTCCTTTTTTTTTTCTTTTTTTAAGAAGTCTATACAATGAGCGTAAGGATATATTTTATTAAAGGTAATATCCTAGCTATACACTTTTAGGTACTGTGTACAGCTAACAAACTAAAACTAAGAAGTATGGATTTATCTTTTGAAGAATCAAGCTTGTTTATAATCATTTTGCACCTTGTGAAATTATTTATATCCATGAAAAGTGAATAGTAAGCACAACCATGATAGTATGACTGCTTACACCCACTTTCTCTCCTTTACACAAATTTAAATGAGAACACAAGGTACAAGACATTTGGGATCTAGAGCTAGATTGTATTATCTAACTAGGAAAAAAATAGTTTTCATTTTTCTGAATTTTATCTTTTACTTAATAGGTCTGTCTAAGCTGATGGAGGCCAGTGAATCTGTTGCTAAACTCTCTCAGGAGTTAGCCATTAAGGAGAAGGAACTGGCTTTGGCATCTATTAAGGCAGATAAAGTAAGTATTTGAGTGTTAAATAGCAAAAGGTGGTGGATAGCACCAGGATATATAGTGGGGTAAAGTGCTATTGCAGAATTTTCTCACAATTTGTACAAGCCAAAAACCATCGTGGTCTAAAATGAGGTTTCACTCCTCTCTCTGTAACATGTTGATTCCGCATTTGCTTCTGAAAGTGAGGCGCTTTAAGACTGCAACGGAGGTTGAGTGCCTTCCTTGTTCTCCTCCCATTTCTTACCCACTCCTATAAGCATCAGGTTTCATTTTTTGTTTCATGTTTTTTTGTGTGCTTGATTGATGTTTATTAAATTTGGGGTTATATGTGCACTTATTTGCAGATAAGAAGTTAACAGATGATAACGGGACTTTACTATTTCAAAATTGCTTAGAAAAAAGTTCATCACAGTTCAGTTTCATATTTTGTCTTTTACATTAACGAGGAGTCCATGTGTTTATGAGATTGGTGGCCTGGTAGAAATCTAGTTTCCAAAATGACTCTCTGGAAAGGTATGTTAGGGAATGTATTAATATAGGTATTCTGTTTTCTGAAAGACACCATAATGCTATGATGGTGCATATTTAATATGCACTGGAGAGCAAACTTTTGGCCAGTGTTGGCTAAGGAACTGCCTGCATTCTTCAAGGACTTTTATCTCATAAGAGAGAAAATCATGACAGAAAGGGATGAAATCACGCTTCTCACATTTCAGGAGTATGACAGATATGCTGGTAGAGTTCACTTTGTTTAATATTTATATTTGATATACATTTTGAAATAGCTCTCTGGCAATCATTCACATAGCCTCTTAGTTGTCAACTTTTTCAATAGGGCACTACTTATGAGTCATCAGAAGTAGAAGACATATGGACAAGTAATAAAAGAACAGACTTTTATTTAAACTACATGTAATATTGTTCATATTCTATATATTTCTTTCTTTCCCTTAGTACTGAGCCCTATAGAAACCAGAATTGGATTTTACAAAAAAAATTGAGGGATTTGGGGATTTTATCTGTCATTTTTTTTCTCACAGGTATTTGAGAGCATTATTTATGTTCTTGTGAATGCATACAGAGTGCTAGCCTTGACCCTATAGCTGATACTGGTCAAAAAATATTCTGACGCTAACTGTATGTCACACATGCACAAGAGGATTAAAAATATATGTACTGTAGAACCAGACACAAATGGATTACTTCATTCTGTGACTTCACATGGGGCTGTTCTTTGAATAAACTAATTAAAAGTGAGTCTTTTTAGACTAAAGGAGTGAAAGAGAGGCTGACCATGGGTGCAGGTGGTTTGCCATCTTCCATTAGTTTTATTAGCTATACTATTTTTATTTTTATCTGCAGAATTATAGTGAAAAAAGCAAATACTTATTGTATTGAAAAAGTATATGTTCAAATAGGGTAAAAATCCATCGTAGGATAAAAAATTGTCTTTAAAAGCCACTGAAAGGTCTTCTATCCATTATAAAAATAATTCATTTTTTACTATCCAACTCCTGCTGAGAGACTCATACAATATTTCTTTGTGGGGTTTCTGTAAATTGTATTAATTTTTATTCCATAATTATATAATGCCATATATAGTTAGGGTTAGCTTTATATTTTTCTGTATGATAGCCTTTACATATCTGTTTTCTCTTGTGTCTGATAACTTAATCACTTGTTCCACCATTTTGATTTTATGTGTTTATCATCAATTCCAGGTACTAGCAGAAGTCACAGAAAGTGCTGAAGCTGCAGCTAAAGTAAAAAATGAAGTCCAAGGAGTGAAAGATAAAGCACAAAAAATCGTAGATGAAATTGATTTAGAGAAAGTGAAAGCAGAGAGTAAACTGGAGGCAGCTAAACCAGCATTAGAAGAAGCAGAAGCTGCACTGAATGTGAATAAAATTCTTACATTTTGATTAGTTTAGTACTATTTGATTCATCCGTTAAAGAAAGGCTAGAGCCACCAACATGCAGTTGTCACTTGGTTTTGACTGCTGTCACCAGCTCTTCACAGTTGGTGGTCAAGTCTCTGATGAATATTTATGGAGCTCACATTTTTCTTTAAACACATAGAGGTTATTTTATAGTATTTGTTCTGCTTCCACCCTAATACTTGATCATTATGAAGGTGTAAATCTTTCAAAAAATTACAGATGCCTTTAGAATATCTGTTATTCTGAATTCAAGAGAATACTTCTTGTGCTAAAAGAATGCTTTTTCTTCATACTTAACTAGTTGTATCTCTTTTAAGAGGAATAGAAGGTTGTCTCTTCCTTCACCAAAAATGTTTAATTTGGAGAGAAAGAGGACGTAAAGGGGATTCAGGGCAATCAGAATCAGGGTTAAGAAATTTGGAGGCATTGCTGCACTACATAATTTCATTATTCTGCTCTGAACAATTAAAAAGTAAAGAACTCTGGAATCAGAAATCAATGATGTATTATATTTTTAAGGCCTTCTGTTCCAGTTACCAGAATTTATGTGACAAAAAATATTGAGTGGAAAAAGCCAGAAAAGGAGCATTGTTTGCTCTTACACTGACATTTAGATAATGAGATAAATGAAACTTCCCAAAATGGTCACAAAATCCACTTATAAGATGTGTGGACTCATACATTATCCTGTGGTTTCTATAATGTGTCTGTAACTACTTCTTCTAGACAGGTAGTGGCATGCATGTATTTTGTAGACACAAATTAATATGTTATTTTTGAAGTTTGCAATAATTTATTATTTTTGTATTAGTTCTTGAACTACGCAAAGTATCAGTGATGCTACTAGAAAATGACGTAAAAAAGCAGTATCTCATACCCATAATAACTTAAAAACCAACAAAAATAACCAAATCCATCTCAGAATAAATGATGACACTTAACCCTTAAAAATCCAAAATACTATTTTACCAAGAAATTGCTTTTAGTTAAATCCAGTGCAATTTTACAGTATACTTTTCTTCAGTCCCTTAGACTGACAAGTTAAATTAATACTGCTGTTCTGTGAATTTAAATTTGACTTTTTGAATGATGTCTTTAGCATTGGGAAAATATTCTTGTCAAATATATATTCATTAAAATTATTAAAGTTTCATGAAGCTATGAAATTTATTAAAGTAAGCCCAGTTACTCACTTTTTTTGTATGTACTTAGTACAAACTTGCCTCAGAGAAAAGTATGACAAACAAACATTAAAATCAAGATATTGAATGGGAAAAATAGAATAATGGTATTGATGCAGGATTCTGTTACATTTTTCTTCAAATAGACCATCAAACCAGTGGATATCGCTACTGTTAGAAAACTTGCAAAACCTCCTCACCTAATTATGAGGATCATGGACTGTTGTCTGCTACTATTCCAAAAGCAAGTAGATCCAGTTACCATGGATCCAGAAAAGCCTTGCTGCAAGCCATCATGGGGAGAATCATTAAAAGTAAGTAGAGTTTTCAAACAGTGTTTCTTAAACATCAGAAATAGCAATTTGCATATCAGAGAATTTATGATGCTGTTTACTCAAAACAGGACAGAATTTTGTAAAAACACAAACATACGGTTTTAAGATAGGCATAGTATATAAACAGAGTTTATTTGGTAGCAAGTAGTAGGTGAATTGCTTAGAGACTTTTGCAGTAGGAGCTTTAGATTTTCCTTGTTCTATTCCTGGCGTATGACCTGAGGGCAAATAAATAAATCATACCAATCATGTTAACCATACATGAGATAAGGGCATTCTGGAAAACCCCTCATTCTCTTTGGGAACTTGTAGGTTCACATTTAAACAGTCTTTTCTGATCCTCCTCAGGCTCCTTGATTGTTTGAAAGATTATTTGACTGACTAAGAGATAGTAGGTTTTCCCATTCTGCATTTCAATATTCCTGGCCCTAATTCCTTGGTCAGACAGCCATCTCTTCCTTCTGGACTTTGATCTTCTCTCAGGATACTCTTTTATTTCCATGCCTTCTCCTGCCACTCTTTAAATTCTGTTCTACCTCTATTAGTGTATTAATTTGCCAATATTATTGCCTCAATTTTTTTGTCATGCAAATGAAGAAAAATTACATATTTTGGATATGAGTAGAGCTCTTGCTTTTTATTTAAGCTTTTCCAGGAATTAAGAAATCATCAAAACTTTTTATTTTCCACTGACATAATGAAATGGGATAAGCAGTTATTCCATGAGTTGCCTTTAACATGTTAAACATTTGTTAGAAAAAAGTCAAAACCAATGATTTCCCTTTCCAGAAGAATTTAAATCACATTTCACATTGAATATTAATCACATTAATTATTAATCAATATTAATTGAATATTAAATCACATTTCAAACATTTGAATAAAAATGCATAAGCAGGTTTTTTTGGCATTCTTTAGATAAGTTACAAATGTATCTCTGAGGCTTTATCTTTGTTCAATTTTTTTAATGAAATGTTGCTTCTTAAATGCTTTTTAAATGGCAATGCAGGAATGCGGAAGATGGAAAGTACATCAATAACTTTCAAGCCTAGTTACTGGAGTGTAACTGCTTAAAACTTTAAAATAATTGAAGGCATGTGGGAGGAGTTACAACTGAATAGCACACTTATAATATTAACTGTATGAATTACCTCTTTTTACAGACAAATTTTAGGAACATTTTTTTGACGTACTCACCTATGAACAAACTTTTGAATGTAAAATGTGTAAATAGCTTATAAATATCCTGTGTTGTTTTTTGCAGCTTATGAGTGGCCCATTCTTGCAGAGTCTACAGCAGTTTCCTAAGGATTCAATCAATGAAGAGACAGTAGAATTACTCCAGCCTTACTTTGACATGGAAGACTATACACTGGAGTATGGTAAAAAGGTGTGTGGTAATGTGGCAGGACTCCTCTCTTGGACACAAGCCATGGCAATATTTTATGGTGTTAACAGAGACGTCTTACCTCTTAAGGTAATACATCATCTCTTGTTTTGTGTTTGCTTTCTATGTAATTTAATTTAATTTACTTAATAGTAGTAGGATTTAAAAAATATATTTAGATAACTTAATTCAGACATAATTGCCTGTAGACTTTAGTGGCTAAGGATAATAAGAACAGAAAAAAACCCATATCCTCTTCTTGATTCTAGACAGAATACAGAACAAAAAATTAGCCTAGATTAAATTTATGTGCTCTGGTTTACTGTGTATAGTAAAAGCTGTTTTCAGTCTTTGTTTTTATTACATTATAATTACTTTATAATTGTTTTCAAAAAGTTGTACCAAGAGAGGATCTTGATTCCTTCTCTAAAGAATCCTGCAAACAGAGGTTTGCAGCTATTTTACCTTCTTTGCTCTCACACGATAACGTAGAGGGAGGAGTGGAGGACTGATATCTTGCCCAAATATTGGCATTCTGAAGAGATTCAGAGCTCACATCAATAAAGATATTAATGTTGCAATAGTGGCAAACAAACGGAGTAAAACATTTTTAAGAGTCATTTTTACTTTAGTGTGGGTGTTCTTTTTGATGTTTGTGAACATTTGAATAAAAAATTTTATCAGAGGTAAAGACCATATAGAAACTCAAATGCAGTGATTATTGCTTTTTGGATTCTAAAACAAGTATTTAATCCCTACATGTAGCACAGTTTACAAAAAAAAAAAAAGAAAAAAGAAAAAAAAAGTAAAAGGGGAAAGCATCTGAATGGTGATTCCAAATCTTCTCCCCATTTTTTGTCACTGGTAGAAGTGTTATTTACAAAAGCAGCAGTAATGCAGGTGCATGATTCAAAAAAAAAATTTAATGAATTTCCTGTGTTCAGTATAAATATCAGTCTAGGAGCAATGGGAAGATTCACTGTTTTAGGACCATGGTTTTCCATTGGGTAAAAGCTATATTGTTAGCTGATAAAGGACCAATCTCCTGTTTTTGTGATTGTTGATCGCTACAGAATGTACAAATAGAAAAGAAATAATAAAGCATATAATCAAGCAAGAAGATTGAGTGATTGTTCCTCTAGGCTAATCAATATGTACAGATGAGAAACCTTACTTCCTTAACCAGCTTCTTTAAATGTTAAAATCTTCTTTTTTTTTAAAGAAATAAAGTTGACAATATAGTAGGAACCTTGAGTACTACATTGTTATTTAACAAAAAAATCATATCTGCAGTATATATGTGACATAGTTTTCAGATTAAATATTTTTAGTATTTATATAAATATTAATATTAAAGTTATTTTGATGTATTATTGTCTCATAATTACCAACTAAGCAGGCTTAAAATAATTCATCAAAGTATATTCAAATCTTGTATGATTCTTGTTTTAATATTTCTTCTCTTTGCAGGCAAACTTGGCAAAACAGGAAGGCCATCTGAAAATAGCTAATGCAGAATTAGCAAAGGCTCAGGAGGCATTAGATGAAAAGCAAGCTGAACTGGATAAAGTGCAAGCAAAGTTTGATGCAGCAATGAAGGAGAAAATGGTGAGATAAAAGTGTTTTAGTATTATGAAAAATGCTTGCATACAATACTGTTATGTAATCAGGAATTGATACAAACACGCATTTAGGGCCTGCTACCTTGAATGACATGGATGAGGTTCAGATGTAAAAATAAGAGATTTAAATCTCTGTTCTCTCATATTTCCTTCCTTCTGTGAATAGGAACATATTAGACAACAGATGCACTTGGAGTTCTCAAGAATGAGTTTTAAATAAATAAAATAGTCATAATAAATATAAGAGGATGAAAAAATATATAAAATAACTCTTTAGATCTTTGCATTCTGTTATTAAATTAAGTAGGACATTTTTTCAATTTTAGGACTTACTGAACGATGCAGAAACATGCAGAAGAAAGATGCAAGCAGCCTCTGCGCTTATAGATGGACTGAGTGGAGAGAAAGTTAGGTGGACTCAGCAAAGCAAAGAATTTAAATCTCAGATTAACAGGTATCAAATTCATCAGAGAAAAAAAAAAACAAAATACATGTAAAAACTGAAGAGTTAGTAAGCAATTTAGTAGCTTTAATAGTTGTACTTCATTTTCCTCCTGGAAATCTTAATATAATTACACAATTAAGTGAACTATCCTGAAATTTGGATTTCTCTCCCATAAGTGAATACCTGAGTGCTGAGTGCTTGTATTTCAGTTCAGAACAATACCTCCAATTTTGGAATTTATTTCCAAAGGGATTATTTCTAGTACAGTTATGTGCCTGTATTACAGCTGCCTCTCCTGCCCCCCTAACACTGCACCTCATTCCAATATTTACAATAGGCAGGAGGTAGGGATGATCTAAGGCTCACACTGAGAAGGAAAATGGAAGGATTCCTAGCCTAATACTGGATAGGAAAAGAAGCATCCCTTTTGATATTAGTTATGGCATATTTGAATAAAAGAAGGAGGCCTAGAGACCAGACAGTAACCCTTGTCCTATAGTCTGTGTGTTGAAACACATGGGGGACAGTAGGCCTTATTCTGAGAAACTTGGACACTTGGAAGTCCCCATTGTGTTGCTGTCCAAATGACAAAATGTTGATCAGCCTAGGAGCCAGAGATCCTAGCTGTCTAGAAAACAGGAAACCTGTCAAAATGGTTGCTAAAGGTAAAGAGCCTGAGTGTTTAGGCTCAGCTTCTGTGGAATGCTTCTGTTTCCATAAATTTCCTATGGGGAAATTGGACATTTCTGGTGAGGTCTGCTCATTCCAAGAGAATTAAGTTTGTATCTTTTGATAAATATTGTATTGCAGACATATTTTTAAGAAATAAACCAATTTCTTGCTTCAGTTATGAAAGAAGGAATAGTTGTCATCAGGGCTTTATTACTTTGTAGGGGTGAAGATAATGTTTTCATATGATACTACTCTTAAGTTTTGCTACAAAAATATTTTGGAAACACAAAGAAACTATTTGGTGTTCTCAAAAAGCAACAGTTCTCTCCTTAAATTGTCCTCAGAACAGAAATCTTCTTATGTTTCAAAATCAATAGAAATTGAAATTGTACATCACCTTTTAATTATGGTTTTATTCCTTTTCTAGACTTGTGGGAGATGTACTGCTCTGCACGGGTTTTCTTTCATACTGTGGACCTTTTAAACAAAACTTCAGGAAGCTTTTGCTTAAAGATTTATGGGAAGCAGAGATGAGAGCCCATAAAATCCCCTTTTCTGAAAACTTGAACCTGATTTCTATGTTGGTAGATCCGCCAACAGTAAGTTCTTGGCGCTTGGTGGGTTTCATTTTAATTTCAATTAACATATTCTGTGACTGTTAGCCAGCATTATGCTTGCTTAGAACAGAACTATAATCCCCAATACTGCTGTGCAGTGTAGTTCTGTCATTTCCAAATGTTCTTGGCAATTTCCACTAAACATCTGAGTACTGAGCAATGTTTAGATAGGTAAACAAGTTATATATTGTAAACAAATGACATATTACAGTTAGACAATTGCCAGTAAGCCAGTGCACTTTCAAGTATCTTATTTTGAGAACCCATCACCACAGCTATGGATCACATATCTACTAAAACAGTGGGCTTTTGGTTCTGTCAATATTATCTGGGTCTCGTTTCAAAAATAAATTTTATATCAAAGAGGACATTTAAAAAAGAATGCATAAAGTCTTTTCATTCAATGTGAATGTATGAGAAACCAAACAGAGGACAATGCTAGAATCTTCAAGTTTCCTTCAGTAAATATTAAGCCCCAAAAGCTCTCTTAGCCAGGCTTTCTCTTAATTTATCCCAATGTTTAATTTGGCTGTCAAGCTGCCTTTTGACTTTCTTACACTTTTAAAATATACTATTTATCATTCTATATAGTTAAAAACATCCATAAAAATAAAATAATGGAAATATTTTTCCATCTGCATTAATCACTTTTCAGCAGGTTCAGGTATGCATCCCCTTTGGCTTGATGTCCCCATTATTTTTTAGAACAACCATAACTGAAGCATAATTCCAGTGAGATTTTATTCCAAACTACTTTTTTTTTTCTTTTTCTTTTTCTTTTTCTTTTTCTTTTTTTTTTTTTTTTTTTTTTTTTTTTTTTTCAGATTAGTGAGTGGAATCTTCAAGGACTGCCTGGAGATGATCTCTCAATTCAAAATGGTATCATTGTCACTAAGGCAACTAGATACCCCCTTTTGGTAGACCCACAAACTCAAGGAAAATCATGGATTAAAAAGAAAGAACAGGATAATGAATTACAGGTGAACAGTGTTTTAAAGGAATAATGTGCTGTATTATATTCCTTCGAACATTACTGCTTTAGGGTGTGTCTGCATTTGAGTCAGTGTAACTCTGATACACACATATCTGAGATAACTTTAACTTGTATGGAGACTGACAATGGTGTAGATGCATCAGCAGGGAACTTGACAAGAGCTGTAAATCCCATTCAAGGACTTGGAAAAGATTATATAGTAAGTAAATACTGGTATGAAATCTAGCAAGAAGTATGAAAGAGAAGGAGGTAGCCCTGTGTTTAAAATCGGTGAGTACGTTCCCCATACAGAGGGCAAAGTGGTGAAAAGTATAGCAAAAGAGTATAATATGAAATTATTAAATGAGAGTAAATTAGGCAACTATTAGTAAGATTACAGACAAAGGCAGGATAACTTACAGCTTTGAAAATGTAGGCAAAGTACTTAAACTGATGCAGTCCAGAATTTAGAACCCAAAATGGAATTCATACATGAAGTTGCTGCTACAAAACTAAATTGAGGACAACCAGTTGAAACCAAACCCAAGAGAAATCTGTCTCTCCTAATGTCACTGCAATTTTAATAGCTCTTTTATAGCTTAAGCCAATAGGGTTAAATGTCTGCTCATGAAATATAATATAAAGTTGTTCATGTGCCACCTGTAGTTTGCATCACAAATGAATTTTTCACAAATGAAATAGCATGGGAAAAGGAGCCTGCATTTTAAAACCTTTAACCTGAATGTTGCAAAATCTCACATGTCCTCCTGAATCTCAATAAATTTTCGGGGTTTTAGGACCTCTAAATTTTGAAAATTTTAAGTCTTGGAGTAAAGTGAATGTGAAGTTCTTGCTTATAATTTTATCATTAATAAAGCAAACTGTCAGAACCACAGAAAAGTTGAGGTTGGAAGGGATCTCTGAAGATATTCTAGTCCAGCCTCCCTGCTCAGAGCAGGATCTGCTAAAGCAGGTTGCCCAGGACTGTGTCCAGTCGGATTTTGAATACCACCACCTCTCTGGGCAACCTGTTCTAGTGTTCAGCCACTCTCACAATAAAGTTTTGGGTTTTTTTCTTATGTTTAAGTGGAATCACCTATATTTCAATTTGCGCCCATTGTATCTTGTCCTGTTACTGTGTGCCGCTAAGAGGAGTCTGTCTCACTGTTCTTCGTTCTCACCCACCAGGTATTTATATACATAGGTAAATACCCTTGTGAGCCTTCTTGAGGCTCAATAATCCCAACTCTCTCATCTTTCCTCATATGTCAAGTGCTCCAATCCCTTAATAATCTTAGTGGTCCTTTGCTGGACTCACTTCAGTGTCTCTCTTATACTGGGGAGCGCAGAACTAGACAGAGGAATCCAGATATGTGTCTCCAGTACTGAGCAGAGGGGAAGGATCGCCTTCCTCAACCTGCTGGTAATGTTTTTCCTAATGCAGCCCAGAACGCTGTTGGCCTTTGCTGCAAAGGCAGATTGCTGGCTCATGCTCAACTTGTTGTCCACCAGGACCCCAAAGTCCTTTTCTGCAAAGCTGTTTTCCAGTAGAATGGCCCAATTTCATACCTGTAGAGAAAATCTTGAAGAAAATATGAGAACTTTCTGAAAGTCAAAATCTAGGAAGCAGTACAAAATTAGTGTTTTATTTATTTATTCATGTATTTTAATGATTTCATATATTATGAATCCCATTTAATGATATTTCAAACATCTGAGTTCATAATATTGTAACAGCAATTCTTCTGTTAGACTGAATTCAGGTTTCCAGAAAGAATTTCTCAACAATTCCAAGCTAAAATTAGAAAATCTAGTCCTCAGGACATAAAATAGAAAATTAAGTTAGGCATCTCTGATTTAAAAAATATAAGTAACATCTTCAGTTCCCAATAAGCTGTACCAGTTTTACTTGGTACATTATTACTCTCATAATGAAGTTTTGAGGATTCCATTACAGCCAATCTCTTAATTCACCTTTTTATGGTACTTTTTGTTGTATACACAAGAAGTATTTGTGCATAAATTGCTGCATGGTCAATGTTTATTACTTTCTTTAAAATGCAACTAAGAAAAACAATGAAAAATTTTCATAGTTAGATCTGTGGTTTTCATGTAAGACTTTGAAGAAATGTTTTTGTCCTTATATCAATTTATAATTTACTTTTTGAGGTAACAACTTTGAATGATAAGTATTTCCGTACACACTTAGAAGATAGTCTTTCACTGGGACGATCACTTGTGATTGAAGATATAGGTGAAGAGTTGGATCCAGTCCTTGATAATATATTAGAAAAGAATTTCATGAAATCGGGAACTTCTTTTAAGGTTAGTAATCAAACAAAAGACCTGGAATAAGTAGTTAGCTTTGTGATGAATGATATTTTACCCTTTTATTCCAAACCTCTGCTGAATCAGGTAAACTTTGTATTCAGTAGGGTAGTGTGAAGAATCAAACTGAACTAATAAAATACAGGAGACAGAGCCTCAGCTGAGTAGTGAGTTCATGAGTCTAAAATTTGAGTTTAACTACTGAAGTTACTACTGAAGATTCCAAACTGGAACCAGTTATGTTTATCCTGTTGAATGCTTACAATAGTTTCTATTGATTTTCAAGCAATTTCATTTTACAGCCTTTAACAGAATTAACAGAATTGAAAAGGTCTCTCTCTTCCTAGTGTGGAGCGCTGATTGTAGCAACTGCAGAATCTTTAATCTGGAATAGAACTGTTTTCTGATGGAACAAGCCAAAAAGCATGAAGTTTTATTAATAATATTAAGTATATTCCCAATCTTGAAAAATCATGAGTCTTTCTGACCTTCATTAGATAAAGAAATCACTCCCAATTTTAAAAACAATCCCCCTTCAAACATCCTGAAATAAAATGACTGCAGTTGCTGTATATTTCCGTAGGTATTTTTCTGAAATAATCTTAATTAACTGGCTGGGATATGAGAGAGATGGTAGACCAGATTGTTGATGATAATGAAAATAAAATGATTGCTAGTTTTGTAGAGTAGTTTTATTTTGAATGTCAGAGCAAACAATATGCTTAAGGGAATGGTTTGGTCCTACTCCTTCTTAAGCCAAGTATTTGAAGTGGCTTTGGAGGGTCATATACAGTGATGAGATTTCCTTGTGCACATGCAGCTTTCAACTTAGACTGCTGATTTGGAATATCTTAACTTCTGTAAAAATTTCTGTGGAAAACTCTGAATAAAGTTATGGTACCTTTAGAAAGGTTCTTTAAGATCTGCTTAGTCTTAATAAATATAGAATTAATTTCCAATAATTTATGTTCCATTGTTGGATCACATAATTTCTTTTTTCCCCTAAACACAAGAGAACAATGGTTTCTCCAAAGGTCAGTAGTTTCTACCATCTTCATTTGGGGTGTGATTAGAAGCACAAAACTAAACCAAATGGTTCTGAAGCCATTAATTAGGACCCACAGTGGAAGTAATCCCTATATTTAGTAGGGGGGAATGCTACTTTTATAATGTACCCTAACTGCTACCTTTGGTCATCGATTGTTATTTTCATAACAAATTTGAATTGTGGAATAAACTTCCTCTCTTTGGCATTTCAAATAATGTAATTTTTTTTTTGTCAATATTATTGAGTCAAATAAAGCTCATTTTCCTCTGCTTAATACTATTCTAACTTACTCTACAGGTGAAAGTTGGTGATAAGGAAGTAGATGTTTTGAGTTCATTTAGACTGTACATTACTACAAAGCTACCCAATCCTGCTTTCACACCTGAAATTAATGCAAAAACATCAATTATTGATTTTACTGTTACAATGAAAGGACTTGAGAATCAGTTACTGAGAAGAGTAATTCTTACTGAAAAACAGGTAAACTAACAGTACGTACAAACCATAGTGATGCTTAATTTTTTTTAAACTGTTTTTAGTAGGTAGGGAAAAAGAAATGTTCAAATGGAAAAAAGACATCAGCCATTTTCTAAAATTTTATTCAGATTCAGTACGGAAATTTCCAAATAACAAAAATATACCTAGAGGATCTTCTATGTATGGCTGTCAGTATGACACAAACAATTAAGCACAAGCATTTGGCATTGATAAGATACTTCATAGGATACTGAATAAACACTGCTTAAAAAAAAAAGAATGTTATAAAAACACGTTTTAGATACCTGAAAAAGTAAAATGCACATTTCATGAACTTGAAAAATCAGCAACTGAATTTTAAGTATGACTCATAGTTACAGTCCATAAAGTGTCATGCCATTTTCTTGTTTTTTAATAATAGGAACTAGAGGCAGAACGAATTAAGCTCATGGAAGATGTAACTTTTAATAAGAGGAAGATGAAAGAACTGGAAGACAATCTTCTGTACAAACTAAGTGCAACCAGAGGTTCTGTATCAAAGTGTAAAAGAACCAGGATTAAGCAGATTAGGCAGATTAAGCTGATTCACATTAGAAACTTTCCATACAGAAATTGATTTATCCATCCAAGATACAAGAGAACATCCAATGGTAAAAATTTGAAGTATGGTGATGAGGGATTTGGTACTATAGCATGCCACTATATACAACCTAGACACTAAGTATGTTTAACACCTAAACAAGTTTTGTGAAACAAACCAATTTCTTGAGAGCTTTCTGCCTCTCAAATGAGATAAGGTATCTGATCATGGGCAAATCTTTAACCCATTGAAATAAAATGGGCTAGCTTAAATCGCGTGGAAAGTCTTTTGCAGTATATTAGGAGCCTGCACATGATCAATTGTGCAGGTGGAAAAAGAAGGTGGTAACTTCCAGCAAATCGATCAGTAAGTACTTGAGATGCATGAATACTGTTGTGTGACCATTGCGTTTAAGACCCTAAGTCCTTCTGACTTTGAGTGTACCAATCAACAGACTTTAAGATAATTGAAGCACTGTGTATGAATATGTATGTTATGTACATAAGAAAGCTGACTTCTCTAGTACATGCTGCAAAGCTGTTGGTATATTCATATATATGTTGGTATATTCATATTGATATAGGTTGAATGCATTTGTTTAGCATGTTGAAAATAAAAATAATTTTTAGTGTTACATATCCTGTTTGGTCTCCATTTTAAAAGCTTTCTGCAATTCAGTAAATCATTTCCATTTCTTATAAATAATTCCTGTAATTTGGCCTTGCAATTTTTACATATATGAAGTGAAAAAATTGTTATAAAAATATCCTAAACATCTAATCTTTGACTTTTTAGGTTCACTAGTAGATGATGAATCCTTGATTGGTGTTCTGCAAACAACTAAGCAAACAGCTGCTGAAGTAGCTGAAAAGTTGTCTGTGGCAGCAGAAACTGAAGTGAAGATTAACACTGCTCAGGAGGAATATCGACCTGCTGCTACACGTGGAAGCATTCTTTATTTTCTTATTACAGAAATGAGCATGGTCAATAATATGTATCAAACTTCACTGGCTCAGTTCTTGAAGTTATTTGATCAATCCATGGCCAAGTAGGAAGACACAGATTTTTCTACTATTCAGATGTTTGTCTTTCCGATGTATTTGCTGTTATTAACATGCTTTCTTTGTGCTTTGTTTTCATGATTCAGATCTAAGAAGTCTCCTTTACCTCAGAAAAGAGTCTCAAATATTATTGAGTATCTTACCTTTGAAATTCACTCATATTCTGTTAGAGGCTTGTATGAAAACCACAAATTCCTCTTTACCCTCCTCCTGACATTAAAAATTGATCTTGAGAAAGGACATGTGAAAAACAGAGAGTTCCATGCACTCATTAGAGGTAAGTTTAAAAAATTGTGTTATATGTAGAGCTAATTTCAACTTTTTAAACTTTTATACTATTTCAAAGTATGATTTTTTGGCCGCATAGTTTCTACCATGCAGTTCTGTGGGAGCTGCCTCTGTCCTCATCCCTGCTGTGGTCCAGTGAAGCTAGATGCAGTTCCCCATCACAGTTCTACCTCCACCATTTACCCAGGCTGTGTTCTATCCTGAGATCAAGGTGATAGTTCTGCATCTCTCCATCAACTGGTTTAATAATTATATGTTTTTGTATTATATTTGTATCCTTATTTTTATAAATTAGGTGACTTCTTGCTCCTTTGCTTCTCTGCTTTGATGGAGCTGAATAAAGCTATCTTCTAAGTTGCCAGAACAACTCCACGTAAAGTCCAGGATGTGCTACAAATAGTCTTTTATCACTTTCAGCTTGAGCTTTGTCTGACTTTTGCCAACCAGCTAACACTGACTTACACTGAGAACATAATGTGTTTCTGTGGCCCAATTGGCCAGGTCTGCCTCCTCTGTACTCTGTGAATTTGTGCCTCCGCTGAAAAATGTGACCAGGATTGCTTATGCGGAGGTCCATGTAAAATCTGTTTGAATTTTACAGTGTTCAAATGAATTTTGCAAAGGTCTAATGTCAAAGTAGTGAACCTAGATTTGAAGATCATTATCTGCCTTTAATGAATAAAATGGATAGGAAACAAGATTAAGTTCACTTTCTGTTTTGCTTTCCAGTTTGTCGTAGTGGTTTTATCCTTTGAGAATGGTATCCAGCTACCAATTTACCACTGATGTCAGGCAGGGCATGCTTGGAAATGCTTTCAAAATGAACTGTCTGCTTTAGTAAAGCATTAGACAAGGAACCATATTTCTTGGCTTCTCAGCTCATGGATTCTTGTTTTGCCAGAGGAAGATATACCTTGGGCATCTGAAGCAGAAGGTGGTCACTTACCCCTTTTTAACGGATGAGAATCTGTAATAAAATACATGAGTACTTTTAGCAATTTTTGTCTAGAACATATGATTGCAGTTTCCTGCCTAGCTTTACCGCAGTTGATTTGATAGTGAGAAATTCTTCTGGTGTATAAAATGACACTGAGAAATTCTTCTGGTGTGTAAAATTGACACCAAAGTAACAATAGATTTTCTATAATTATTCACATGATATTAAATCAGACTGGGAAGTTGGCTGATGCCTAGCCAAATTGTCCTGGACTCTTAGGTATCTTCTGCAGTGAATGAATTGTTCAATTTTCCTTGTTGGATGAGCAGTTCTTGGTGCAAAATGAATGCCATGTTACCAAACATCATTAGGCAGCTGAAGAAAGGATTTATTTGAAAAATAAATCTCTCTTCCTCTTCTTTCCATTTCTTTTCCAGGAGAGCTTTCATGGCTTGTCATCAGCCATATTATCAGGGGATGTCTCAGTGAAATAAGCATTGTTATTTGAAATGAAAGTGTCTCTAGAACTCATTATTCAGCTAGTCTCAGGAGATTATCAACTCTAAATCTTTCCTTCTGCTAAAGTACAGAAATTGGATTTCATTCTATTTACTGTATTCCATTAAAGTCAAACACTAGGCCCTTCCTGAATATTTTAATGCTATAGCTCGAAGGTAACCTTAAGTCAGCAAAACAGAGAAAGCAGGTCCCCAAATTACAGGAAAATAACCTCCCATGATGGTGGCATAGAATTTTTATTAAAACTGTAGAAAGAAACAAAATCCAAAAGATATGAGAAAATCTAAGGTGTTCATTGACAATTCTGTAGGTATCTTGACACTTAGGTAGGCTGTGTCCTTCACCAGTAGAAAGTGGGGGACTGGCGCAAGTGAAGAATATCATCTTCTCTAGCAGAAAATATGTTTTGCTAAGAAGCTCCATAAATATTAAAGAGCATGTTACAGAGGAATTGCAAAACAACTTTGGCTTTGTTGACTTAAATAACAGCCAGAAATATTGCCAAGTATGCTATTTTGTGGGCAATTAATGATTACATCTTAAAATTAAGAAAAGTCTTTTTGGCTAAAGTGATTGTGATTCTCTCACAGAATTCAATAATTTGCAAAAATATTCCTGTTGGCCTACTGTATTAAATTTGCAACAGATGTGATTCTGGAACAGGGTATCATTTTGTAATGATAATGCTAATAACAGACTACAGATTTGTCTAAACACTTTTTGTTATCCTCTCTCTGATTTCTATTATTTCAGTTTGCAGAGACTAAGAGGAAGTTCTGGGATTCATATATGGATCCCAGGCAGTTATTTCAAACTATATATCCTAATGCCAATGACATAAGAGGATGCTTGAAGGAAACTTTAACAGGTAGTTATAGGAAATGCAGGAAAATCAGTATTTGCACCTCAGATTTCATGAAGCAGCTCTTTCTTTCTGTGAGGTTACTGAAGCTTGTCATCCCTGAGGTAAAGGGAAGGAGAAAAAGTGCAACAGTGGGAAAACTCCGTAATAAAAGCACATGAAGTAGTTTTACGGTTCTGCATGACAGAAATAATTTGAATTTGTACATAGGAACTTCACATTCTTGAACAAGAGTTTGCCCTTTAATTGTCCCTTCAGTAGTTCATGAAAACATTCAAATCATATATTAATCATATCTAATTCTGTTTCTTGACTATATCTAACTGTATCCATATGTGGAGGAAAGCATTGCATAAATTTTTCTAGATGCTGGAACTTTTCACATATGCCTATGAATGGCAAAATGAAAACTAATAAAAGGAAAGACTTTTTCAGGCATTGCATATTTAACTCATTAACAAAACAAATCATTAATCATAAGAACTTAGCAGGATTTATCAAAAGATTAGGCATATTAATAGCAAGAATATCAAGTATTACAATGAGAAACACATTGTTTACACTTTTGTAATTCTCATTCTTCATTGAATAAGTCTGCCTCAAAAAATTAACATTTAAAAATTTCCCCAAAAGCAAAAACTTCCCTAAGATCTGTTTACTGCCCACTCATCATCAAAAGAAACTTTTACTTTCTTTTGATGTTAATTGTTCCCGTTGGCATACTGATGTCCAGATTCAGCAAGGTGATTCCTGTGTTTCTACTTAAGGATATTCAGGTAGTTAGGAAAATATTTAGTCTTTCTGAATCATGTATTTATTCTTTTAAAAGAAGAAGAGCTGCTGTTTCCTGAAAATCATCACTGATAACATAAATAAAATTCTTGCATCCTGGAAGCCTGCAGGAAAACATCTCAAAGAATCAAATCTTTCCCTGTAAAGTCTATAATGCAAGCAGAACAGACTTCAGGAAAATCAGAAAGAATTCGTTGCATTATAGCATTTGCAGCACCATAAACTCTTTCCTATAATGTGTCAGAACTTTAAAGTAAGTCTTAGTTCTTTAGCTGCATCAAAAATACTATATATAATGTCTTCCCACTAATTTCTTAAAAAACAAAATTTATGCTTTATTTAAGAAATTAATATTCTAATCTCCTTTTCACTCCAATGATAAGTTTGTCTTCTGTTCTTTTCCTTCTTGCTTTTATGATTCATTTTCTCTACATCCCATTCATGGAGAATTTGAGGATGACATGGGTGCAGAATAAGAAAAAAGATCTCTGTCTTAAAACCTCTTAAAATCTATGGAATAATTAGACACAGTTTGTAAAAGTATTAATATATTAATTGAAAAGTAACTACATATATATTTATGTATATAGTTTTTGGTAAGCATGTATATATAATTTGGAAGTGTTGAAATAATTACAGCTCATGTATATAGACTATGTATACACACACATACATGCTCACATACACATGAGTGCTTAAAAATAATAGTTACTATTCCAAGGTGATTTTTTAGTTTGTTTGTAATAAGTTGGTGAAATTCGTTATACCGGTGACCTAAATGAATAAATGATCTTAGTTCTGGAGACCACTGGAACAACACCCTCTATTTTTCCCAAGAAGTGACATTAATTTGTGGAGGACTGGGGAAGAGGCAGCTACAACAAGAAGAAAATTATAATAAAAAGTTAAAAGATCGTCTCTTTAAAATCGGATTGCAGTCTTATCCCAGAGGTGTTCCTTTGTATTTCCTCTTCAATTGCATATCAGAGGAGGTGAAACACATGTGTTATCTACTGGCTATCTGGGTTTATATATGCTATTTAAAATGATTTGTGCTTGTTAGGCTGGTCTAATCAGTCCAGAGTTTCTTTCTTCTCTTGTTGTGTTTGGGTTTTTTTTCCAATGATCCCAGGAGATTACTTTGCTAACATGTGTAACATTCTTTAGATAATATAACTATGCATTTCATTAGAGAAGAGGTAGAAGTTTGCAGTTAGAAAATAAGACTATCTTTTCAATTTCTTTTCTTTTTAGGAATAGTAGGATAAAATGTAGACTGTCTTAGGGAAGGTCTTCAGAGGAATATTTTTATCTTTCAGATAAATACAAAATGATCTTTACTGTATTATCAGCACAGATGAAAAGGAAAAGAGATTATTAAAGAATTTCCCATACTTAAAATATAATCAGTATCATTGTATAAACTTATAACAACAAACTATATGGAGCACATGATGTAAGATGAGAGGCTGAGAGAACTGGGCTTGTTCAGCTTGGCTAACAGAAGGCTTAGGGGAGACCCAATACCTTCCAACACCTATGAGAAGGCCATTAAGAAGACAGAGCCTGGCTCTTCACAGTGGTGCACAGTAGGAAGATGAGAGACAACAGAAATAAACTGGGAAAAAAAGAGAGGTTCAGAGTGGGTGTAAGGGGAATTTTTTTCATTATGAGGACAGACAAACATTAGAACACATTGTCTAGAAAGGTTGTACAGTCTCCATCCTTTGAGGTTTTCAAGACCAGACAGAATAAAGATGTGATTTTATCTCATAGCTGACCCTGCTTTGAACAGGTTGGACTAGAGACCTCCTGAGGTCCTTTCCAGACTAAATTATCCTATGATCTTATGAAATAAATGCTAAGTACACAAGAGTGCCATTAGTACCCCAGTGAAAATTACATGGGCCAGAAAACATAATTTAAAAAGAAATGTCAAATATATCTTGACCCCTGGAATGTCATGTGTATTTCATCAGAATGTTTTATCTACAGGAGGTGCAGCACTGGATCTACAGGCTTGCCCACCCAAACCTTTCCGCTGGATTCTTGACATGATGTGGCTAAACCTAGTGGAATTGAGCAAACTTCCACAGTTTGCAGAAATTTTGAATCAGGTGATATCTACTAATTATCTTTTTAATGTTAATAACCAGTTTCCCAATCATAATTGTGCTCCCATATTTTACATTTAGAATGCACAAGAGATGTAGTTAAGAACAAGGCCAGAGAGAATACAGAATAAAGGCATAGAAATGAACAGCTAGGTAGCATGAATAGGGGTATATTTATTTGCTCTATGGTTTTTTTATCTGCTTTATTGTACTTTGTATTATAGTCATTGAGGTAGAAAGAGAAGAGAACAGGAGCAAAGAACTAGTAAAAAAGGAAGCCAGTGAAAGAGAGACAGAAATAAGGAGAAAGGATTAAAAAGTAGAGGTATCAAAAAGGCTCAGAAAGTTAATCTATGAGTGTCAGGTTTTAAGTTACAATGTTTTATGTCTTGAGTCTGATAGACTTTTACAAGTAAATTGTTTGCTGCTTGTTTTTAAATACTCATTTCCATTCCAAGGTTAACATGTTATTCAGATGTGATGAACTAGCTATAAAAATACTATTTATTTTATTAAGACGTACATGAACTTATATGCACATAAGCTTGTGACGTGTTTATCAATTATTTTCTTTACTTTGGTAAATTTATCTTTTTTTTAGTGTAGTTAAAACACTCCCTAAGTATTTCTCTTTCTGTACATCCTAAGCACTCCTTGTTAATCAGGCTGATAGCCAGGACGCTAAGTTCTTCCTGTTACAGCATTGGTCAGCCAAGTCCATTTTGCGACGGCATTTAGTGCCCTGAAGGGTAGCAGACATTTTATCTGAATGGTGTACCTGGAAGTGGTCCTGGCTGTTTCCCAACTCTGTATTAAAGCAAGATCTGGATACATACCAGCTGATTTCCTCCAGGTTTTGGTTTCTGGAGGTATCAAAACAGGATATTGAGTTAGGAGAAAGTTGAAGGAATTCTAGTTTGGCCTTCACTCTGGGTTGTAAGGGCACCAGAGCCCAAAATGCATGCCCCTCCACGCTTGCTAACATTATTTAAATTTAGCCTTCGAGTTATGAATTATGGATTTTCCTTTTAATTTGTAGATTGTAATGGTTCTGTTATAGGACTTTTCTAGAATTGGTGCAAACAAAATTTTAGACTCCAAAATACTTAGGCAACCATGTTACCCCAAAAGGCCTCTTTTTTAACTAATATTTTAGCACTAACTTAAAATTGCCATATATTTACAAGTTGAAAGGTGACAATTAGGTGATTTTAGTAATAGACATAGATGGAATGTGGGAGGGTGCCAACTAGGATAGGATATCAATAAAAAATGCAAATATGGAAATAACATCTTTTTAATACTTATTTGTATCCATTAGATGTGCTGTTCTATTTGGCTCACCGTATTAAATACAAGAGTGTCATTAATCGTTTAGATACAAACAGAAAATGATTTAAAGTACAAAAAACAAGCTTGAAAATGGTATGCCCAGTTCTCAAGAGGTTGCCTGTGACTCTTTTTTTCTTGCCAGTTACAAATTTTTTTCTTCTCTAAAAATTAAGTCGTCCAGTCACAGATGCCTAACTTAATTTAATAAAGACATATTCCTCTTTAAACATTTAGATGACCCTGTTCCTTTTCACACTGTTACTACTTCCACCTGTGGTTGAGTGAGAGATGGTGAAAAGAAATATGTAATGAAAGCTTAATGATTTTACTGAGTCAACTGAAGTCCCTTTAGCTCAGTAACCTATCTCTGGCCGTGGCCTAGGTTTGAGAAGGTACCTCCTCTGAATACTCTTCTAGCATGTGCTCAGGTTGATGTCAGTTAATGTAGAACTGAGCTATTTGCTTATAAACTAGTTTTTTTTCTCAAACTTGGATTATAGTTCAGAAAGGGACATTTGGTGTTTATGAATCTTTCTGAATGAGTTTCATTATAGGAAATATGTGGTTGGAAGAGGTCCCTGTATGTTCATTTCTCGCTCCTCTCCCAGTCCATGCTTGGCGTAGGTTGTTCTGAAACTACTTCTATTTGAAACCAAGCCAGTCAACTGGACAGAGCTCCTTGGTTTATAATAAGCACGTAGAACTCTATTTCAGAACAGGTGGTATCAGTATGTTCTTGTTCTCTTTCCATTGATCTCAGAATATTGCGGTAACTGACTCTTCTCAGTCACTGCATTAAAAGCTCAACTGCATAGCAATTTTCACTACGTTCTGTCCACCAGTATCCCTTGTCCTATTAGGTCATGGGTTCTAAGAAGTGCCTAAATAATGATCATATTTGTGGTCAGATTTATTCTTTCTCAAGTCAAAAGCTTGCTAGAGTCTGTTCTTTTTAATTTGTGATTCTTTGGCTGGCTGGACTGTACTGGGACAGATTTTTCCGTTCCTCTTAGTACTTTGTGATCAGAAGGAATAAATCAATCACAGTATGTTTCTCTGGTAGTAGAGAATCCTTCTGCTAATTATTGATTTTTCTTAAGTAGCTGCATGTGTTTGGGAGGGGAATCCATGGATAACTGATTAGCTTAAGAGCCTGCATCTTAATACTAAAATTTCTATTTGTAATATCTTAATAGCAATTCACATGGTGTATGTCTTACATGCTATAGACTCTTAATGTTACTTGTAATATATCCTAATATAATAATAGACTCTCATTAAAATATACATTTACACGGGGATTTTCCTACAGCTGAAATATATTTATATGTGCATTAATGTAATAAATTTAGATAGCCCATAATGAAAAGGGATGGAAAAGTTGGTTTGATAAAGATGCTCCTGAGGAAGAAATTATACCTGATGGATATAATGATTCACTTGATACCTTTCGCAAGCTTTTACTCATCAGGTGAGCATCTTCAGAAAATTGGGAAATGCATACATGGTTGCATCACATGTCTCAGTCTATCAGTATGCTATTGTCATAATAGTGTAATTTTTATTAACTTCTGGGTGACATGAAATATTATTTAATTCACTCACATGAAATATGATTTAATTCACTCACTTCAGAGCTATCCTCTGAAGAGTCTAAAAAAGTTATTTCTAGAAAATATTTTTTATAGGTTTGCTTTTATGTCATGACAAATGGAAGCTGGGAACCACATTGCAGCCTTCTCCAAAAAGCCACTGAAAAAGTAGAATAATTCAGATAGTTTTCAAAATTAGTTTTTTCATTTCTTTTAAAATGAACTATTTTAAATACCTTTAAATAAGTAATTAAAAAAAAAGAGATTTGTGAAAATGCAAAACAGGTATTCAAAAGCCCCATGTGAAAAGTGTGCTATAAATTATTTTATTGCATCAGCTAAGATCTCTGTGGCAGGACTTGGGACAGAATGGAGTTCCCAAAGCAGCATTCAGCTTCCTTATGCATGAGATCATATCTTCCTACGTTCATTGTATACTTTCCAAGTGCTACAACAAATAAATCAGAGACACTACAAAAAAACAACATTAATTACTAGACCATGATTTGTCTTTGGAGCGGATTCAACCTGTGAAGTAAAAAAGGCCTGAATCTGATGGAAGAAGTACTTTATTGTTCTATGCTATACACCCTGAAGGGGGAAGGGGAGCATCTGAGCATCTGAGTCCTAAGCCTTCAAATAATAAGCCTATAAATTGAAGCTTTGCAAAGTCATATATTTTATCCAAAAAAGTAGTTTGTTTTTTTTTTTCTTTATATTGGGAAAAATAAAGACTCATCCCCAACACAAATGCAATCCGGTGCAAAAGAGTTGAGTCTGTACCCTAAAAGACTAACAGACCCAATGAAATAACTGCAGAATTTTACTAAAGGGCAAAAACAATCTTACATTTCCTTACTTGGGTCCTCAGATACAAAAGCTCTGTTTAAAATGAAGAATGTCCCAACCTGATGAAGGTACCCAGAACAGAAAATTCCAGTGCAAATACTTAAGGCAAAATTGTAAGCAACTGAAAAGTATTGAACACTCATAAGTAGAGGGAACACTGCTAGCACTGTCTATTATATCTGTAAAGACAAACCTACAAACATATATATGAATGTGTATATGCATATGTGAATGTATATATATGCATATTATGAAGCAAAAATCTCTATTTGATAAAAATAGAATTTCTAATTTAAGTCTGGTCTTTGGAACAGGAAGAGGCATTGAATTTGTATCTTGGTATATATTTTTATTTCTAGGTCTTGGTGTCCAGACCGAACACTTTCCCAAGCCAGGAAATATATTGCAAATTCCTTGGATGAGAAATATACAGAACCAGTCATTTTGAATTTAGAAAAAACTTGGGAGGAAAGTGACACACGAACACCTCTCATCTGTTTCTTGTCTATGGGATCTGACCCAACTATTCAGATTGATTCCTTGGCTAGGAAGCTTAAATTAGGTATGAAGTAATTATTCATTGTCATGTGTTAAGATACAGAAGGGTAATGTAAGTAATTTCAGAGATTTTTTTTTTTTCTGAAAAGTATTTCTTAAATTCTGTTGCACTGTTGATTGTTCCTGAACCATCACCTTAGGGATAAAATAATATTTTAAATAAAAGAAGGTATGCTGAAGATCATTCTGTATGCAGTTGGACGGTAATGTTTTCAGTTCTTTTTTTATAAATTGTTTTCATCCTTCCCAGTGCTGATATTTTTTTAATTCCTAACTATAAGACAATATTAATTTTTTTTTTTTTTTTTTTTATTCTGGCATGGTGACAATACTGTTTTCTTGTTTTAACTCTTAACTGCAGGTAACATAAAAATCAGCAATCTGCTTACAAGATTACCTTGTAAAAAAAATACCCACAAGATCTGCGTTTGTATATTCTGGACTTTATGGCTACATTGTATGGAAATTTTGAAAAATTGTGCATACAAACTGAGTTGGAAGTATATTCATTATATTAGTCACATTAATATGTTCACAAATGCAATTTTACAATTATGCATTGTGCTCATTTATGTGGCTTCATTACCTACACTTAAAGAAAAAGCTGGGTTCATATTTCAAATAACTGTGGCTTACTTCATTAAAAATTAGCACAAATTCCAATTGACAATAATGTTAGTCACAGTCTTTCACTTCTACTAACACTGTAAATATTGTGAATGTATATTTTAATGTTATTTTACAAAGTTTCAATGTTTAGAAAATTTATACATAGTAGCATAATATGATGGTGAAGAGATTCTACTTTCCTAAGTGTATATTTTTGTATAAAAATGTACTTAATTGTGCTGTATTTATATCACTGTTTTTTTGGACTGAATTTGAATTCTTACTTTTTCTGAAGAATGTAAGTTCATTAATAATATATTGTCAAATATGTTGTAGAATGTAGGACCATCTCTATGGGTCAAGGACAAGAAGTTCATGCACGCAAATTCATACAGATGTCAATGCAACAGGTGGGGAAAAAACACTGCAGTATAAGTTGATTGTCTGTTTTAGCATTCTTTTACACCTCTCTTGCATACAATATTTTGCATTTTCACCTTACTATCAGGCATATCTCAGGGTAAAAAAGTCTCCTTGAGTGCCTGAGCCTAAAAACATTCCACTGTGTAATATGCATGTGCCAGTGGAGTCCAAGTCAATACTTCTGCCAGCAGTAATACTGAGCAGCTTTTCAAAGGTAGCACATTACCTTCTCATCACTGTGCTGTTATCCAAAGGTAAAAGGACATCGTGTCCTAACTCTATCCTGCAGGACTTATCAAGATTATTTCAGATTTCCATCTGAACTAAACAGTTCTTTTGTCACTTTATTCTCCAATGTTTAATCACAGAGAGATGAGGAAATGCTTCTTTCTTTAGACTTCTGCAAAGTCCTGTCCTCTTAATCTGGTAGACTGAAGTGCTTCAGAGCCTTTCCAGGACTTTCTGTCTTTCATGCGGAAAAAAGAAAAGGTCAGGCAGTATCAGTTCAGGGAGTTCCAATTGTATTGCCTGCTATCTGTGAGATATCTTCATTTGAGGCAAAAAAAAAAAAAAAATCTCTTGCCAGATGATCACTTGCTAGATGTACTATGGTACAGTCTGCTTCATTTGTGTTTCTCTATTATGGACAAATATAATACTTGTATATGGCCTTTACTGCACACTTGCCAGACATTACTGTATAATCCAAGGTTCCCCAGCTAATGCAGCCTTGGTTATGGAAGTTCTCTATATTGTATCCCAGTAACCTCTCAAGTCCTACCAAATGTGACACCAGTACTGGAATATAGATGTACACTACTTTGGAAAAAGAGAAAAAAGAAATCTCTTTATAGCAGATGGCATTTTTTATGATGTGCAATGCACACATACATCTCTCATACTTCTTTGTGTTCGTATGTCTAGAATGGTCATCATGAACTTCCAGTTCACTGGAATGGTGAAAACTGGGGCATCCCTGCCTTTCTTTGCCCTCAATTAAAACCACAAAGATACTCAAAACAGCACTCCGGTAGAGCTACTAGTAACAATTTCTGAACTGAAAGCCTTGGTGGTGTACACATTTTACAGAGGGAGGGATATGTGAACATGAGATTTGCAAGAACAAAACAGAATTAGTAAATATGAAGACAAATATCCAGGGTTTTTTCCTACTTCTGGCCAAGAGTATATAATATGATTGAAACTGCTGTGCTGTGTTACAGGTAGGTGATTTTAAAAAACTGAGCCTCATTCATTTGGAAATGGGACAAATTGATTAAAGATCTTCCTCAAAAAAGTGGTTCCCCATAAATGAAGGAAAAAAACCCCCTTCATTTAATCTTTCTTTTTTTTTTTTAATATCCATCAGTTCACCATAAGTATTTCAATTATATTTTGTCACCAAATGTTACTTATTTCTTTTTAAATGAACTAAAACAAAATTGCCAAAATGAAATTACAAGCTGTAATGAAATCCACACATCACTGTTTAGAACTGATTAAATAATGCTCCATTTTAATATCAGTCTTCTGATTCATCAGGCCTCTAAAGTGATGCTACAAAAGCTGATTGAATTTAAATTCATAAGCAGAAGTACAGAGAGATAATAATCAAAATAGAGCTTTCATGCAACTTGAGAGCTGAATAAGATCAAAATTAATATGCAGATAAACTAATTGCAGTTGAAAAGTTTTAGAGTCTTGTTACCACCTCTTTACACTTACTTCAGATTATGTTATTAACAAGTAAGTTTAAAACAAGATGTATTCCTTAGATTTCAGCTGTTACTTTTCCACTCACATTCTTTTGGATCTGATGGCAGGATTGCTTATCACTGGTGTTTTGCTGGGAGAGGACAGGAATTACTTCTTTTTGCCACTAGGTAGCACTGATACTTTACTTAGAATATTGGCTCTGGTTATGTTATTTTCATTGTGAACAATAGGATGTGGAAATAACTTTTGCACTAACTTTTCCTATTTGCTTTAAATGTGCCAATACAAAATCAAATGATAATACATCTTCAGGAACAGACCAAAAGTCAAAAAACTGCCCCCCCAAACAAAAACAAAAACCCCAAACCAAACCAAACCAAAACAAACAAAACCAAAAAACCCACCACCAAACCCAAAAAAACCCGTGCAAGACCAGATTTGGTTCTAATATAGACAGTTGGTTTTAGCATTATGAATAACTTGATCTAAATTTTATATGGTAATAGTCAGTATTCTTATTTAGGGAGGCTGGGTGTTACTTCAGAATTGTCATCTTGGACTGGATTTTATGGATGAACTACTGGAGACACTTCTTACTGCTGAGATACAGGATGAGATGTTTCGAGTTTGGATAACTACTGAACCACATCCTAAATTCCCAATTACCCTGCTACAGGTTTGTTCAAATATTTAATTCAGGTACCTCGTGCCATCAAAATTATTCAGATTAAGTGTGCAAATGGAAATTAAATAAATGGGGGAAAAAAAAACCCCAAAGCCCAAGAAAAAATGATCTTACCTTACAATGCAAATATCACTTTAAACAGGAAGGTTACTTACCAGTAACTGGAAGTTCTCGAAGATGCATTATTTATATGTGAATTCACACTAATTCTGTACACAGAAACACTTGAATCAAAACTATCAGGCTTTACCTGTATCCCTTTTTGCCCAACCAGATGCCTTTGTGAATAGAGTAGTGCCCACAACTGCTCTTAAACTCTTCCAGATTTCCCTATCTGAAATAAAGGATAAAGGGGACAGAACACATATGGACAGCACATGTCAAAGAACATCATCTACCAAGAAGTTACCTGTTTTTCTTTGGATAAACTATAAATGGTTCTTCTGTAAATCTCAAGGAGACATTTTTCATCAGTACCAGGAAGATTGCCTAAACTCTTATGAAGTGCATTTAAGTCACTTATGATGGTTCCTAGCACTCTCACAACAGATCATAATGCTAGTTAGTATCTAGTGTAATAGCTGTGTGTTGACACTTCTGTGTTCACAGACCCCTTTCCTCTTAAAAGCAGTGGGTGTCTCCTTAGTGGTTCTCATTCTCTCTAAATAAAAATAGATAACACACCTGATATCTAGGATGTGAAGCAGGTTCCTTTCTCAAATGAATCTAGAGACAACCTTCAGTAAGAAATGTATGCCACCATGGAAAAAGACTGTGTATAGAAAGCTAGCTGTATGGACCTACATTCTCTTGTATTCTCTCAACAGAAAATGAAATCATCCTGCATCCTCAAGGGGTTTATAAAAGTGAGAATATAAAACTGAGAGGGTTGCTACATGAATCTTCACTGCATTTATCTCAAATGTTTCACATGTGATTTTCCAGTCTATAGTGTCACGTTACCTGTTAAAATATTAACATATTCAGGTATTCCAGAAAATGAATAAGTGACAAACCAAAGGTCAGCTCTTTCTCAGAAGAAAGGAGAGAATGATTTGGGTTTTTTATACAGAAAATTCATCAAAAACTGAACAAGATATCCTTTGAAATGTGGAAAGACTGTTTAGCAAGTGTTCCCATTCAGTCCAACGCTCTATTGTGTTCATGTGCAGATAGGTCCTTGCAGAAGGCTGGAGCTCATCTCTGAGACAGCTTGCCTGGGCTCTGCAGCCCAGAAATAAGTTTGAGAGACTGAAGTTGAAACGTCATTCCTTAAAAATAATTGAAGTTCTTTACCACAAATATGGAGATAGTAAAACTGCCAGGGGAGGTACATATTCATCAGTGTCTTCCATTAAGTGTGTCTCGGAAGTAGAAACAGTTCAGAGCCATGCTTGCATTCAGCCTGTGGGCAGCCTGGCATTTACTGACCTTTCAATGCATGCTGCCATGTTACCCAAGCCAGCCAGACAAGTATTTACTGTTGGAGCAGAAAAATACTTTTTTATTTGGGTTACTCCAGCATTTGAAATTGTCTCAGGGAATACAGTACCTGGTAAGGCCAGTCTGTATCTGAACTAATAGGTTCAACGGTGCCCATGAACATTACCCAGCACTGGAATGCAATAGTCCATAAGGGTAAGCAGTTACAACATTCTCTGACGTGAAAACTTGTGCTAACTAGCACTCTTTCAAATAATTTGCAGGCATGGTTTGATAACTAAAATTTTGTAGAAACTATCCCCATTAGGCAGTTCGCATGAAACTAAGGGGCTGTATTCTAAGGGGCTGTGGCAGTTTACTACCACAAATGCGGATTCCACGCCTGCTGACCGGAGTGCCCAGGAACATTCTCAGGTGACTCTAATTTATTGCTGTGGACATAGCCAGAGGGTCCAGAGTAGCCACTGTGAATACAAAGATCTGATCTGAGGCGAGGTGAGATTTCTTTGTATTTACTGTGAAGTCCTGGGACCAGAAATACAACGGAGTTCTTGTCATCTACTCTGGATAGTTCTATCATTCAGTCATTGAATTAGGGATAGAGAACCATATGATGTCTTCTGAAAAGCATGGCAATTGCGTCCAGGTTGTTGATGAAAATTCTTAGATCTATGGACAAGTGTCAGTGATGGTTGTGACCAACATAAACTGAAGGTTTATGTTCAAAATCTTAAAGTAATATATATTACAGAGTTTTGTGGCCTAATCTAATATGTACTCCTTTTATGCAGTTTATAGTAAAGCTACATTTCAACTTTGTATCTACAATGCTTCAACTATTTACATTTTATTTATAATTAATGGTTGTGACATTTTTGTATGTTGCTGGTTTTGTTCAGTAAACAAATCCAATCCCTTTATCTTTTTCACATTACAGATTGCTATAAAGTTCACAAATGAACCTCCCCAAGGTGCACGTGCCAGTTTGAAAAGAACATTTTCTGGAATTAATCAGGATCTGTTAGATGTTAGCAATATGCCTATGTGGAAACCTTTGCTTTACACTGTAGCTTTCCTGCATTCTACTGTTCAGGTATTTCTTACAAGGTTTGCAAATAGTGTTCTAATACATGGAGTCACTTTAACAGAGGTTCCTGATAATACACATTCTGATATTTATTGTAGCATCATGTTGCAGGGCTGAAGCTTTAATTTCTATAATCTGTATTTCAAGGTTCTTTATTCTCTTAATTGTTTTATAGATTTTACATAATTTTCATACTATGGGCATTTAGAATGAGGATGTTTCTCATCTAATTTTAGCTGTCCAAAAGTTAGTCATTTGGTGTAAGGGAAGAAGCTCTCTCTGTAGTCAACAGAAATAGATAAGCACCTCGAAAAAGAAGATAATCTTATCTGTCTTAGCTGTCTTTCTATAAAAGAGGGAATAATTTTCTGGATATATATATCACTCTTTCTGTCTACTGATTTTAAAGGCAATCCAGATGCCTACCTTAGAGTAGCTGTCTACTTTCTAAATGGCTAAAATTAAACAAAATTCTATCACTTAGAGTCTTGTTTTCATCTTATTTTTATTTGTGTCAGTGTGTTTTCTACATTAATTCCAATGTGAGCACAATATCTACACTTTGTACTTTAAAGGTATGTAAGTTTTGAGATCACAATAAATACCAACATTGTGAGCTCTCTGAATATACCTTCTTTTCAGCAAGGATTTCAAAATAGTTCTAAAATGCTATTTAAGCCTTAGGCTCTATTGAGCTGCTGTTATTTTCAATGTAGCAAAGATGATGAAAGACAAATTTAATTTGTTGAGGTCCCTATTAAGATATAGTATTCTGCATTATTTTCCTCCTCCTACCTTTTTATAAACAGTGAGAAAGTTGTTCTGTGTACTGCCTCAGGATTATACTGTTCTTGTGGAACTAGAAGACCTAAGCTTATTCAACCATCAGTACTTTTAAAACATATTATAGCTATTCATCTGTTCAGAAAATTTATTTATGGATTGCCAATCAGCAAGCAATATATACATTGCCCTGCCTTTAAACTGACCAGTTCCTAATATCCTTTGGTGACAAGATCGCTATGATGAATATAGCTTAAGAAGTAATTCAGAGAATTTGGCAGAAAATCATTATACCTTTCTGCAGGGTATTATTGGTTAATGCTGTCTCATCTGCTTATAAACAATACCTGATTCTGAAAAAATAAACTTTTTTTTCAGTTCTAGTTCTTTTTAAATATTGTAGCTAAGGTACCTAAATGTTACTTAACTAGATGTCAAAGACTGTCAGTCATTGTTGACCTGGTAATTTAAATTCTAATAAATATGTTATCACTTAGTTAATTTTGTAATGTCAGTATTACACTGTTTATTCATTTAATAAATGTCAGCACTATTCAGCAATTTAATTCTTAACTTCTTAGATTAATTTATTCTATGTTCTGAAAAAAATCATTGAGCGATGTAACTGAGGTGGTTAAAATAAAGTTGTGAGAAATCTAATAGAGTTGGATGTTCAAAATATTTGGGCTGCAGATTATATTCTCTTATGTTTATAGTCAACTATGTTTCTGTTCCTGCAAGTGTTATAATTTTATTTTCAAATATGTATGCAATAATAAATTTGAATAATGTAGTGGTGGCAGCCTTATAATAAAGTTGTGAATTTTGAAAAACATATATTAAAACAATACAGTGAAACAGTAAGACAAAAGGGGCAACCTAGAAGCCTTTGGATAACTGAGCATTAATACAGGAGCTTGAAAAATCGAAACTATCATTAGAAGACCGTATATGTAGAAAGAAATGAAAAACTGTAGAACTCGGAATTGTTGAGTGTGCTGAAAATGCAGATATTTGGTAATTCTTTAAATTAATTACTTAATATAAAAATCTGATCATACACACAGATGAGACATTTCAAACCTATGACTGATACATTGATTAGTAAAGGTAGCAATAAATGATTCTGTTGCTTTTTCTATAAATATTTATCCCTCATGGTGTAACTTAATAATAAACTTTGGTTTTTACTGATGTGTATGAGGCACACAGCTGTTTCCTAGGCTAGCTTTCTTCTTCAGTTCAATTCTTTACTCCACTATTATTATTATTATTGAACTTTAATAATGAAACAAAATTATATGTTGTTTCATAAACATATTTGGTTTTAATTGTATTCCTAAGGAACGACGCAAGTTTGGACCTTTGGGTTGGAATATTCCCTATGAATTTAACTCATCAGACTTTACAGCCAGTGTTCAGTTTATACAAAATCACCTAGATGAATGTGACATCAAGAAGGTGAATACTAAAATTTGCATACAGTATATTTAATGGCTTTGTACAGCATCTGTAATTGTTTTTTTCTTCATATTACTATTTATAATGGTTTATTCATTGCTATTCTTTCAGTCCAGCTTCTAATGATCAAAGTTTCAGATTCTCTGTAAGACAGTCAAGCTGAAATATTTTGTGTGCTATCATCCATGTAAAAATATCTAATAGTTAAGAACTTCAGAATTTGATCTTGTTTTTTTTCAGTACCATATCTAAAATATTAACAATATCTGTTTTGGAAGGGGAGCTAAAATATTTACAGAGTTTGACAGAGCCAATCAAACTTCTCTATGGCTGCCATTTGGTCTTCTATTATTTGTCAGGGAATAATGTAATAGAATAGCCATTCCTTGCAAAGCAGCACTTTGTCAATAGAGAAAGATGAGAAACTGGGGGAAGGGAAAAAAAAAGGAAACAGGAGAGGCAGTAGCAGCTGAGAGTGATTTCAGGTCACACAAGAAATAATGAGATATATTTCTAATAGCAGGATCAAACCCAACTCTAATATAAAATTATAGAGCTGAGCTCAGAAAATACATTAGAAATAAAGTATTATTTTTTTCTTGCAACAATGATCTTTTCAGCTTACATCTCAAAGCCTTATGAGCTTCAGATGGTATCGAAATTACAGGCTGGATACCTTCTTCTTACATGTTATAACTACAGTCTTTTATTTACTTTACTTGCATCCAGGGGGTATCATGGAACACAGTACGCTACATGATTGGAGAAGTACAATATGGAGGCCGAGTCACAGATGACTTTGACAAGCGTCTTCTTAATTGCTTTGCAAGGGTGAGAAACCTTGAAAATAGAGCTATTTGTCATTTTTATTGGCAGCTGCAATACAGAAATCAGAAGACCTTCTTTCTGCTGCATATGCACTTCTTCACCATTTTATAAGACTCTTCAGAGTAAAATGGATTTTTCAAAACATCATTCTTTGGCAGTGAGGTTCTTCCCCTTGGTTTCTCTTTAGTGAGGAGCAGAAACTATTAAAAAGACTTAGCTGGAACTCAAACTTAGAAGACATAGCTTTTAATGATTTACTTGTGTATTCAAGTAAAATTAGATGTAGTAGCTAAAACAAGAACCCTAATTCTCCAAGAATAAAAATGAGATAAAAAAACTCTGAGTAGCAAAGTAATTGTGTTTTTTTCCTCTGGATTTTTCACAGGTATGGTTTAATGAAAAGATGTTTGACAGCACTTTCTGTTTTCACACTGGATATAAAATTCCAGTGTGCAAAACCCTGGAACAGTATTTTGAATACATCCAGTCACTCCCTGCCACGGACAGCCCAAAGGTCTTTGGTCTCCATCCTAATGCTGATATTACGTAAGTAGGTCTCAACATACTGAAAACAAAGATCCTTTCTTTTAGTATTTGGAAACAAATCCCTATGAAATGCTTAAGTAAAGTATATTTTTCATAGGAAATCTAGGATTCATGTGAATTTCACTATTGAAGTGGAGCACTTGATGTGTATGTACATGATTATGAATGCAGTATCTTCAGCTACATTTTACGTGATCTTTTAAAGCAGTCAGAATTCTTATTACTTACTCCTCATGGTTTTAGAATTTTTTTTTTAAATTTGAAAGCATTATAAAACTTTTATAAGAACACATGATACAAGGTTCTATACAGTTCAACTAGAGAAAGTTTCTAATGTTTGCCTTCTGTGCCAAGTAGTATACTATTTTTTTGTGCACACTCGTTAAATGATTCTCTGGATTGTCATTTGGGTTACAGCACTCCTTTGGACATAACTACAATCTTTTGTTGCCATCAGTCCTGCCATTCCCATTATATAAAAGAGGCTTTTCAACCTCACCAAGTACTAACTCCATTTAAAATTTTATCTTTGACTTAATTCACTTTTTCATTCCAAATAATGCGTGTAACAGCTTGGCTTTTATTTCCTTCTAATGTTATATGCCCTGTGAAAGGATATGAATCATCATCATATTTTTTTTCAATGAAGTTCTTAATAATTCTGCCATGAATTATTGCGTTTTCATTATGTCCACATTCATTGTTTCTTAACACAGCTTTTTGTATTTTTAAACAAAACAAATGTTATTCAAATGCCTAAAAACATGGAAACTGCTGTGGAAACCTAATATCTTCTAACACTTTTGGACAAAACAGTAATTTCCCACAATTTTTCAGACTCAAATTTAAAAGGCTGATACCATATCAAAAGCCCAATATTCTAAGCATGCTGTGAGAACAGTACACAGTTTTATTGTCAATGCTGCCTAGCACCTACCGTTGTAAATATATACTTCTGAAGAAAAGATCTAAGAGTAGATTCTGTTTCAAGTATTCTCTGATACTTGCAAGACCTGCCTTCCAGAACTGATTAAAGAAGAGCCAAGATTTAACAGAGAACTAAACAAAGGCCTAAAGAGAGACGTGCTTCGGATCCAAAAGTAGGTTTGTAGGAGGGCTAATTTATAGGAGGAAACTTGAGACTAACAGTGTTTGGGGAGCTTTAGTGAGTAGGAACAGCTCTTTCATTTCTCTCTAGTACTGACTTTTTCTTCCACTTGGTACATCAGCATATTCCTGCTACTTTAGTCCTTTTTCTGGAGAAATCTGGAGATTTTCCTTTGTAGGTATTTCTTTAGAGTTTGAGGAAAATGTTCAACAGATTCATGCTTTTTTCCATGGCTTATCACAGTCTGTTACAGGCAACTAAGCACATGTACTGTCTGTCTGAATTTCATCTTTGACACACAGACCAAATGGATTAGCATCCCATACAATCCCATAAAAAGTTGCATTCCAGTTCTCCTTAAAATATCCTATCAAGTCATCTCAGAGTATGCAGAAGGCTAACTGCTAGAATTGCAACCCTGAGACAACCAGGACCTCTCCATGTTACTATTACTGAGGACAAGAAAGACCTCATCTCCCACTGGTTTAGTGGGACAGTTTTGCAGTTCAGCCAAAAGTTTGATCCATTGGTTCCAACTGTAAGACTTCACTGAATGTCGGTACTTTCATCTACTTGGGATTAACACCTGAAGTCATTGTGACCGATTTTAACTTGCTATGTGAACCATAGGCTCTGCAAATGCAACATAGTTAACAGGTACCTGAGCAGGCAATGAATATTCTGACAATCTTCTGCCAAAACCCCTTCTCTAATTGGTTCCATACTGAAGCCTTAAATCTAACTGAATTTTTGTAAAGTTACTGCAAGCTGTTATTAACCAGCTGAAGACAGAGCAGAATCTCCTGTTGTTCCTTGGTGAATGTGAGGTTTTGAATACCATGTTGCAACAGATATTGCTGTTTTCTACACAAAGCTGAGGTAATAAAGCTGAGGTAATGTTTATATCAAACTGCATTTGTTCTTAGTTTTAACTTCCAGTACAGAAAATTCCTGATGGCAGAGACTCCAGCTATCAAACTATGATAGGTTGTTGAATCCAAACTCTGTAGGAAAATATCCTTAATAATATTTTTTGGAGCAAATCAAAATCCATAGAAAATTCCTTCTTTTTTTCTTCTTATGACACAATTTGCTTTGCAATACTGCTTCAGGGAAAAACAATATAAACAGGTATAAAGTGCATAAGAGTTTATCTTACATACTCACTTTTAGGCAAAATTGACACTGTAAATGAGATTCATTTAATGTTGCTTTAGCTTCCTTTATGGTTACCCAAGACTTCCTTTACTGTAATAGAGAAAAATAGATCCTCCTAAAGTGCAGTTCCTCTGATCACAAAGCAGACATCTAAAATACGTGAGCTGAATCATGCTTCTTTGCATTACCTATAAGGGCAATCTAGACAAACAGCTGTTATGTAGACATCTACACTTAGATGTCTAAATGTGATCAGGGACACCCCATTGTGTATATCTGATTTTCTTTCCAGGAACATGGTACTTCCTCTACAAACCTGTGCAATCTTTTTTTCATTATTGTTTGCATCTATACTTCAATATTTTATTTGCAATGAAAAGGAAAGTCAGGTTTTCCAAAGCCCAGAAAAATTTTGTTTCAGAATGTCTTTTATATTCACTATGTCCCACTGTTATGTGAATGAAATTTCTTGTTTCTATTTTCTCCTCACTTCCACACTGGAATATTATTTTTAATTATGTACTCATTGAGATGCATCTTTTTGTCTTTTCTATTTTTATTTACAATAAAAGTTGTCTTGTTCAAACACTAGCTATTGCTATTCATGTTTGCTTCTTTATACAAGATTCAGATGATCATTTCTCCTCTCCAGGAGATTCCTAGCTTGTGTCATTGAAGAAAGGAATATTACTTACCTTTGATTCTGCTCCTCTGAGGTTATTTTTCAAAAACTGTTCTCTGTTTTTTCCTAAAGTTTGCATATTGCCTTCTTTTTTAAATTGTTTCTATTTTTGTTTAGATTTGGGGAAAGACCATTCATTTTTATAATTCTGTAATATTTTATAATTTAATTGATGTAATAATCATGGGACCTATTCCTTCCACATAGAAAAGTCTGACAGTATTGGAAGAACAGTACTTGCAGTGTGAAGAGAAAGGTTCACATCTCTTTTATCACTAGTTGTCAGATCAGCGAGACCCAGAGTAAGGGTTACAACCACCAGTATGTCATCCAAATTAGGCAGGAAGCCATGGGTCTGAGAGAAATTTGATTTTATTCAACTTTTCTGTTCATATGTGGTCTTGAATAAACCTATCATTCTTTAAATGGGGCCATCAATAGAAAAAAGCTTGAGTTTTACCAGACAAAATCCTCACCATTCCTACATTCAGAAGCAGAAATTATGTCCTCTGAGAAGAAAACTGCCAGGATTTCTTCTATGTTTCTGATTTATTGTCTTTATAATTACATTCACAAACAGTTTATGTTGAAATGCTGCAGTATCTAGCTTCTGTAGTCTTATGATACTATCTCCAAAGCTTAGATGCTTTAGGACTTCACATCTTCTATCCTGTGGCACAATCCTTAGTTTCATTTCTTATATAATTATGTATGACAAAGTAATAGAAGGAGATGGGTGTCATATGAACATTGAAAAGTAAAACTGACATGCAAAATTATGCTTTGAGTCAGTATAAATTTATGTTCTGAGTCAGACTCAGGCTGTATGTTCCTCATGTAGCTGATTCCATAAGGTAAAAGTAGGCAATGCCAGCACTGCAGTACAAACACATACACTGTTACATTTTCTTTCTTACTGCCTCTTGTAGCTCTATGCCACTAGATAGCGTTATAACAAAAGTACTCCTATAATTCTGCTTGTGTTGAAGAAGGACTGACGTGGTCTACTATCTTTTACCATCAAATACCGCATGAATTTAATTCACTTTTTTGTATTGACTCAGAACATAAATTTACATTAGCACTGCCCATGCTGTACTATGGAATAGAACGTTTTAGTCTCCAACATTGTAAATCTAGCAGCTTTTATAATTAATCCTGAAATACCTCAAGGCAGAATGAATTTACTATTTAATAAAGGGGCAGCTTGCAGAGTTATGCCTCCACTTTTTCCTTCTTTTGCATTCCACTTTTAAGAAGTAACTAAATGAGGGAAATATTCTTCCTTGTTACAAAACTTTTGTTGTTTCTTCCCAGCAAATAGCTGTTTAGAACTTCAGGCATATGCCATTTTCTTCCCTTTCCTTAGAATCCCTAGAAATCATATGCTAGGTTTTTCTGCCACCTCACATTCTCAAAGATTGAGAAGCAGCCTGCAGAACTCTTTCTTCTTCTTAGCCCTGAATTAGAAAAACCAGCAACTGTATAACAGGGTGTGTAGAGGGAGGTTCATATTCTTTACAACCATGGAAAACCACACGTTCACTATCAGTGTGTTCAGCTTGGTGCAGGATGCAAAGCAAAACAATTTCTTTAGGGAGTTTTGATTTAACCTGGTGACACAGTACATTTTTTCTCAACTTTCAAATTGTGTGTTCTACAAAGTATCCTTTTAACTATTAAAAAATCCTATATAATTTATAACATATTTCTTATCCTCTTAGATACCAAAGTAATACAGCAGCTGATGTTCTAGATACTATTACCAACATTCAGCCTAAAGAAAGTGGTGCAGGACCTGGAGAAACTCGTGAAGCAATTGTTTATCGTTTAGCTGAAGACATGCTAGAGAAACTTCCTCCAGATTACATACCCCATGAGGCAAGCTAATCTTAGTTGTTTTCTTAGTGTTCTCTCTGTTGAGTTTTCACGTAAGACATTCCAAAAAAGAAACCCTGAACTGTAAAGAAAGATCATATAGCTAGTAGCAGATTCAAGCAAGGAACCAACATCTTTATTGCTATCAGAGTGAGTTGATACGAGGCTTTTTTATTTAAAATCAAGACATCTAACAATTGATCATGGAGATATGTCATGGAGACTATGCTTGGACTTCCAAAGCTGCATGTGAAAACACAGAAAAAAATCAGTCTTGACTTTTTGTGACAGCAGTCCCCTGGGCCTTCTGGGTGAAGTCCTATTCTAGCAAAATCATGAGTAATTGGGCAGTATCAGACAAAAAATAAAAATAAAATCTGCAACAGTTTTAAGGGGATAAATCTTAGTTGAATAATGTGAAGTACAAGTCTACTATTTACTTTTCTGAACACAAGAAAGTTAAGATGTCATGTATGACAACAGTATTTCAACATTTCAGATTTAACTAAATTCCTTCTTCTGTGCTCCTATCTTTTAGGTAAAAGCTCGTTTAATTAAAATGGGACAACTTAACTCTATGAATATTTTTCTTCGGCAAGAAATTGACCGAATGCAAAAGGTGATCACAATACTCCGCAACACTTTGAATGATCTTAAATTAGCCATAGAAGGAACTATTATTATGAGTGAGGCAAGTAAAAGGATATTTACTACATATGGAATACTCTATTTTAAACTATTACCTTGATTGCTTTAGTTCATATATTATAATTTCATTCCTTCAGAATTTGAGAGATGCACTTGATAATATGTATGATGCTCGAATTCCTCAAGTATGGAAAAGAGTATCTTGGGATTCTTCAACACTTGGCTTCTGGTTTACTGAACTTCTGGAAAGAAATAGTCAATTCTCTGCTTGGATATATGAAGGAAGACCAAATGTGTTTTGGATGACTGGATTCTTTAATCCACAAGGTAAGGGTACTGAAAGGACTTGAGTAATAATGTATTTAATCATAATTTAATGGTTTTTACTACCTATCTAATTTAATATTACACCTAGAAAAAATGTTTTCATGGCTGTCAGAATATGTCGTAGAAGCCAAGATGATAAATGGATTCAAAAAGAGACTAGATAAAGTCATGGGAAACAGGTCCAATGGTAGCAATAAACATGACTGTCCAAACTTAGCCTTTGAGTTGGGAGATCCCTAAGCTCCAGATTGCCAGAATCTGGAAGAACATAGAAGGGAAAGGATTTATGTGCCGTTTTGCCCGTTGTGATATTGTTTCACTAAGCATCTGCCTTTGTCTAGTGTCAGAGACGGGATGCTTGTACAGATGGTCTTTTAGTGTGACCCATAAACACAGTTTTTATATTACAAGAAGGAAAACATGTAGTTAGCAAATAAGATGCTTTATCTTGTTGACATATTGTAGCATGATATGATACAGCTTCTAAAGAAAATATACTTAATGATAATGATACAGCTTTTAAAGAAAATATGCTTTTCCTGTGGTTTCAAACTGTTTAACTCGTTCCAAACTGTAAGTTGTGAGTATGGAAGAGCTTTAATCTAGAGCAATATGTTATTTATATGCTGTACAGTAGCAACAGAAAGAATTTTTTTACAGTAAGAACAATCATTCACTGGAACAACCTCCCCAGGGACATGGTAGAGTCCCCATTGCTGGAGGTTTTCAAGATGCAATTGGATAGGGCTCTAGATAATCTCATCTAATCCCTCTTTCCCACAAAAGGTTGGACCAGGTGATCTTTCAAGGTCCCTTCCAACCTGGGCTGTTCTATGATTCTATGAACATCCAATTATACCAGAATTTATAGCAGTTATCTATCTTTCACAGAGAATCATCAAACTGTAGTTTTCACAGTGTTTCCATTTCACATTATTTAATGAACAGTTTGTCCAAATTGTTCAAAGATATACTGCAAAGTACAAGTAAACATTATCTATCATTATCTGTTATAGCTTGATATATTTATCATCTTATAGGAAAGAGGAAGAAAACCAAATTGTAACCATCTTCATGAGTAACAAAAGCTGTTACCTTACAAGATGCATGTTCATAGAAGAATCTCATTTAGCCTACACAACTGTCCATACAAAATTCTCATGAGAAACTTCTCCTGTGTAACAGCTATGAGGTGTTTTTTTTCATTAGGATTAACCTCTGAAATCCTTGAATATTTTATGAGTTATCTTCATTTTTTGATGCTTCTGTTCTTACTGGCCTTTCTATGACCAGGACTGTAAAAAGTACTAATATCAGAGTCTTTTTTGGAGTCACTCTTAGAAACAGTTGAGGTGCCTGGAGCACATCCAAATTATCATGAATAGATGGTATTGAGATGCCAGTCAAAACATCATTCCATTTGTATCATAAATGGCACAGCTGGTAAGCATACTGATCTCTGGTGATTCAAGAGCAGTACTCACGGAGGTGTAAAAGAAGATAATGGACCAGATTCTTTTGACCAAAGAAAATATTTAGCCTAATAGCAAACAAACCTGAGACACAGATGGTCTTGAACTTGATGATTGCTTCAACCTCTGTGTTCCGAAAAAATAGTCCTGTAGATGGAGAAAGAAGTCTGCTCAGCACGAAAGGTGTGCTATGGCTAGGGGTGAGGTAAGTACAGTTACTGTATTCATAATACTGCTCACCAGGAAATTCTGAGTAAATCAAATCATACAGTAAAGTTTAAAAATTGACTGGTGTGTGAGGCAAATCAGAAATTGGACTACCCTGTGCTGCCATTGCAGGAAAATCTAGACTGATTGCACTGGTGAATGAAGCTTTAAATCTATCATAACATTGGCAAATACATTATAATGTTAAAACATGAGGAATGTATTTTATCAGTTTAGTGGAAAAATCTTTTTATAGTACTGTAAAGTATCACCAATAATTGCATTTAAACCTGTTGTGATTTTTTAGCAATTATCAGTGTTTGTCTCCTATAAATTATCATTATTAAGGGATAATGTATGTTAGTGGTGGTGCCATATTCCATTCAGTAGACATGTCACTTGGAACGAACAGGCTCATGAAAAACCCAATATCATATTATAGAAATATAATTAATTTTTAGCAAAATTTAGAAGCCTAGATCACATTGTTTTATTTTTATCAGAATATATAGTATTTGAGAAATGAATACATGTTCATTTCAAGTACTACATTAATTGTATTTACATCACATATGAATATTTTAGCTGTGACAAATATCTCAGCTTCTAATGGGCTTTGTCCTAATTAGCATGTTAAACCACTTCTTAAATCTTGAAATGCTGTCTTCTACTGCATGCCCATGTACTTTCATGATTTCCCCCCTGGCTTGTCAGTGGTTTCACCTCCTTGTAGATACTTGACAGCCCACAAAACACTAGTCTTTTTTTCCTTTATGCCCTATCAAGAAGGAACTGATGCTATTTCATCTTTAAGTCTTTACAGTAACCACTTTTAGGTATGCAGTTCTCTATTGTTAACTTTTCTCTCTTTGCCTCAATCTCTTTCTGACAACTCCCAAGTTGTTCTTCATCTGGTAGCATAAAATAGCAGCTATTGGTTTTTTGGTGACTGCATTGTCATCTTCTGAGACACTTATACAGACACACAAACAGGTATTTGCTACAAGTGTTTCATTTTTGTAACTTTTTCCTTTATAACACATCCAAACATCTTTGCTGCCCAGTTATTTGTCATCTTGTGCTTGTACTATTCAGCCCTTTACCTCTCAAACCTTTTTTATTGCAAACCTCTGTAGTATGTTCAAAACAATACTCAAAAAATCACTTAACTTACTGCTTGATTGTGTCATCCTCTACCTTCGTTTCTGTCTAGGACTCCCTTTTCTTCACTAACAAAACATAAATTTTTCATCCTTCATAGGCACTGCCTTGTCTAGATTCCCCACACTCATATAGTTATTTTTATTATCACATTCAGACACACCTTTTCTGTTTTCCATCAGTGAAATTTATTTTATTTTTCTACTTCTTTCATTTAAAATAAAAATTGCCTTTTTCCTAAGTTGCCTTTACATAAATATCAGCTCGCATAATTGATATCTTGTCTGCCTTCAAACTCCTTCTTGAAATACAAATCTACTGTGGATCCTGTAGTTGATTGCCTAATGGTATTTTGTAAATCTGTATCCTGAGCAAACATTTGTTAACTGAATAATTCAGTATCAATTAAAAAAAGTATATTACTTTATATGCCATTTAAAAATATTTTTCTCAGTGTAATGCATTCTATGCCACTTTTGTCATTTTCCTATTTTGGACCCAAAGCAAAGTTTGCTATCATTAGTCAAAGTGCTCATTTTCAATAGAACTCTGAATACCTGTCTATAACATTCAGTGCAGAACCATGCAGATAACCGAGCAAGATTTTTTTTGTCATGTGAGATATATACTAAATCTTTGGCTTAATTTCTCAAGGATTCCTGACAGCAATGAGACAAGAAGCAACTCAAGCACATAAAGGCTGGGCTTTAGATACAGTTACAATACATAATGAAGTGCTAAAGCAAAACAAAGAAGAAATCACAGCACCTCCTTCTGTATGTATGACAAGCAAAAACGTTTCAGTATTAATTTTGGTGTTTAATTTGTATTGTGTATCATTTAGTCATTTTGGATTGCTAGAGGAAAAAGTTACTATTGTCTTCACCTCACTGGTTTTGCTCAGCATAGAAGATGAATAACAATAAGCATGAAGATTTTAGTTTTTCTATTTTGCAGTTACAAAAATATTTTATTAAAAGAACCATTTCATTGTACCATCTCTTGATTTTTGGAATTTATAGTAAACTTTAGATCAAATTGTGTAGTGTATGGGCTTTATTAAACAACTTTTGTTGCCATCCATTTCAGTAGCATTATCTTCCAAAAAAGGATGATATTATAGTTTAAAATTAAATAGTATGAAAAGATTCAATGTCAGATATTTTTTACTATAAAACATATATCCCTTTTAATGGTTTAAGCCAATTACTCATTTTACAAAACAGATGCTTTATTTTCTGTGATGTATCTGCTTATTCTCCACACAGGAAGGAGTATATATCTATGGGCTATACTTGGAAGGTGCAGGCTGGGACAGACGAAATAGCAAACTCATTGAATCTACACCAAAGGTTCTTTTTGTCCAGCTGCCTGTGGTGCATATATTTGCTGTTAATACAACCAGTCCTAAGGATCCCAAGCTCTATGTTTGTCCTCTTTACAAGAAGCCCAAGAGGACAGATCTGAACTATATTACAGTGATCTATTTAAGGACAGTAGTGTCTCCAGACCACTGGATATTGAGAGGAGTGGCTCTCCTGTGTGACATCAAGTAAACTGTTTTTCATACCATAACAGAAACAGAATATATGGCACATGTAACCAATTACATGTGTAATTCTTCTACTGCTTTTTATTTGGTGGCCATTGGTCATTATAATAGAACTGTTGTTCCAGTCTTGGCTTAATGAATTTTTTTCTCTGCTTACAGTAAATTCAGTTTGTCTTGACTATTTGGTGATAGTTTTAAAGTAAAGTTTTCAAAATAAGTTCACTGATTGTAGTCTTTGATGTTTCCATTATATTACTTTAAGAGGAATATTTGCTTTAATAATACAATTAATGTAAAATAAAATGTTGTTAAACCTTAAAAGAGAAAAACTTAGCTTTTTCATATTCTTTCTCACATACAGCTTTTAGCTTGTGTTTCAGTGACAGACAATATAGAACATAATAAAATTTAAGTTCTCCTAGATAGAAGTTTTAAAATATTCCTGGATTCTGCATGATACATACATTATTTTCTTTGACTCTGCAGGAAACTTTATATTTAAGACAGAAAAGTATATTTGATCCATATTTTTTGCTTGGGGTTTCTCAGGGTTCACTTGTTCTTGTTAAACTATATAGATTAAGCAAAACTACACCAGGAATGTTTGTGTCTGGAATATCTGACAGAGACCAGTATGTTCTCTGTCCAGTTTAGCTGTGTGGAAACATAGCTACAGAAGTAGAACAGTGCCAACAACTTAATATGGATGTTTTTGTAATTAGAGTACCAGATTATCTACAAGTACAATTATTCTCCTACATCTCATCTTAGCTCTAAAATATAGGCTGGAATCCTTGGAGTGGCTATCACAGCATTATTCTGTGATAAACCTGATGAACATCCATGAATTTTCCAGACATAATTAGCATTAAACTAATTCTATGCATGTAATACTAAACAAGATATGCAGTCTACACTATCTCTTTAATAATCTGCATAAAATTTGTTCTTCCTTCAGATGCCTTTATTTGGCAACACAGTTTTTCACTTACACCCCATGACTGGAGTATGTTCTTCCTTTTGCAGTTTAAAAGTGATCAAATGCATCTGCTGTGGCAAAGTGCAGCTACTACTTGATGAAGTCCTGGGGCATCTGATGGGAAGGTAAAAGGCTCTTCTTGAGTTAGAATCCTACAGCTTTCTGTTGGAGGTCACCATCCCACGATATCCTCTCGCAGAAAGGCCGTGGCATATAGGAAATAACAATACCTAGACATAAAATGATGAGCAGAGTAACAAAAAGGAAGATCTCCAAATGCAATTAAGTAAAATGTTTCTCCTCTGTAGACTTACTTAGATCCAAATACAACAAACCAGCTAAGGTGTTAGGTAAAAATACACAGAAATTGTAAAAGTTAAAAGTTGTACCACAGAACTATATATGCACAAAGGGAAAAAAAAAAAAATCTGACTGTGCACCTGCAAGAGATTTTGCTCCAAGTAATCAAAAAATTGATGACATTACTTGCGGTGGGTTGAACCTGACCAGCAGGCTAAGTACCTGCCCAGTTGCTTGCTCACTTCCCCCTTCCCCAGCAGGATCGGGGAAAGAATTAGAAGAGCAGAAGCTGAACACACATGGGTCGAGATGAAGACAGTTTAATAAGCAAAGCAAAGCTGCTTATTAACACACAAGCAAAGCAAATTAAGGAGTTTATTTACTGCTTCCCACTGGCAGGCAGACATCCTTCCCACCTCCTGGGAAGAAGGGCCTCAGCACACATAACGATTACTTGGGAAGACAGATGCAATAAGCACAAATATACCCCTTCCTTCTCCTTTCCCCAAGCCTTTGGTGCTGAACATGACATCATATGGTATGGAATATCCCTTTGGACAGTTTGGGTCATCTGTCCAGGCTTTTTCCCCTCCCACGTTCTTGCGTACTCCCAGTCTACTCACTGCAGGGGCAGAGGGGGAAAAAGTTCATATCCAAAAAACAGCACAACAACTATAGTGTATTCATTCCTAAAGTTTTTTTCCTGGTCTGGCCTTTCAGCTTAATTACAATGGGGAAACAATGTGTAACCCTGTGAATGCCTCCACAGGTGGAAGATGTGCATTGTCGCATTTACAATTGAAAGTCTCTATGGGAAAATACCAGGGAAGGTGCAAATTAATAGTGTGCCGAGTTATATAACTTACACCAAAGAGGGTTTTATTCTCCATCCTGTATAATATCAAGAATAGAGATGAATAGTATATTGTTGATCTCAACTATTTCATATATTGCATCAGATTCTTGAGAGCATGTCTTTCCGCTGTTTGTCAGAGTCCAATTGCCATTTCCCATCTCCTCTGAGCCTGTCTGGGGGTTTGTTCCATTCTGTTTCCTCAATACCATGCGTTAGCTCATTACTTCCAGGTTACAATGAATGTTAATTTCCATATAGCTTTCCAGTTAGTTTATGGAAATAATGTATGTTTTGTGACAGCAACAATCTACTATCTATTCAGAAGGCTCCTTTTTTGTCTTTGCGTGCTTTAAGAATATTCACAAAGTATTTCTCTGTGCTAGTCATATGTGGGATAGTAAATTCTTACACTTAATTTGGTGACAGCCAGCTCTTCAAACATCTGACAAGGTGCAGTTAATTACGTGAATCATCATAAATTATTCCTCCCAGCTGACATAATCTATAGGAATTCAAGACCTCAATTCAAGACCTTTCATTCCCAGGAATACTCTATACATCCAGGATATTGTAACAAGCATTCAAATTCCAAAATTAACTCTAACATAGTTTTTTTCAAGTTACTGAAAAAGTTACTTCCTGAACCTTTTTATGCTCATTTGCTATTCAAGATACCGCTGTTCAAGTTGTGAAACAGTATTGTGATCCCTGAATTGACAGAGACAAGAATGCCATGTCAGCAAAACACAAATATTTAACAGATGGTCAAAAAAAGACAAATACTTGAAATATGACATTTAAGTAGTCTCTGTGAAAGTAAGGGCCTAACTCATGAAGATCTGTGTTTCAGAATGTAAAGAACATGTCCAGCATTAGCTTAGAGGGTGCACCCATAGTCTGTATTATTCTCTCCTTGCTCGGTGGAACTGTCACCGAGAAGGATTTTTGTACCCATTTCCTCTGATTTTCAGAGGAAGGTTCAAGCAGGTGAGACAAGGGAAGACATACTCTTTCCCACTGCTTTAGAGTGGACACATTAATTGGGAGTCATTGATCTGCCAGTATGTCAAGATACTCACTTTTCATAGAAGTGTTTGTTCTTAGGTGATGATTCATGAGAAGTCTGGAGCATGGCTGTATGATAAGCTTTTATATAACAATGGGTAGATTTAATAAAAACTATGGAAAAGATCTTGCAAATGTTGAGGGGAAGGGATTTGATTTCTGGTCAGGTTGCTAAATCTCACAAAACCACTGATTGGAATGAGCTTGTTCCAAGAAGGTAACATTTCAGCTGAACTTTAACTTAAAAGATTTGTTAATTACATAGAATAATTTTCTTCATCCACACCCTCTGTTTCTGCCTCTAGATTCTGGTTGGTTGTAACTAAAATTTGTCCAGCAGAGATTCAGAATATTCATTTTCAAGTTGAAATATTTTATGGAAAGACCTACAGTTTTCTTGTTCAGTAATCTCATTCACTGACTATATCTGTTCTTAATATTTAAACTAATTCATTATTTTTTGATAGTCTGGAAGAACATTTGGCAGCAGTACGTAAATATAATTCTGTTGACACAAGTACTGAAAATCAAATATATAGAATGTGCAAGCTGCAGTTTTAAGTATACTGATGTTTCTGCTGTTTTTTTTTTTTAATATTGGAGTGTAATTACACAGCTATGACAAGTCTCTTGATCAGATTTCTTCAGAAACCTCTGGTATTATTTATACTCTTAGGGTAGACATCACACATACTAAACCAGACATTGTAAGATGTGGTACCTGTATCTGCACCACACAAGCAGGGTATTCCTGAGGCAAGTCTAGTTGTATAAAAGCCAAAAGAGATGCCTTTTCCAGGGATTAATACTGCCTGCAGAGCACAAAAGAAACATGCATAGATTAACTCTCAGAAATTCAGGAAAACTTACTTTTTTTTTTTTTTTTAAACTTAGCAACAGTCCACTATAAAGGGCAATCCAGAAACAGACTTTGGAAATAGAAACACCGCATGATTCTTATATAGCGGAGATTAGGATGGGGAAATATACAACTGCTAACATGCCTTTTTATTTTGATTACAATTTCTAATTTATTAGATACAAATATATGCTAATAAGGTCCTTGGGGATATCTGAATAGTCTCTTGACTTACTGCATCGGCTATTTAATAAAGGAATGACTCAACTAAGGTATTAGTTAGTTAGATGACTTGTAATTAACGGATATCCAGGAATGCAAGACCCAACTTATCCAACTTCCACTATCTTCACAATTCCAAATGTCTAAAAGGATTGGTGGTTGTGTTCTGCCAGTTTTTTGGGACTTTAACTTAATCTTTATCTTGCTGATAGACCTATCATTTGCCTTTTATTTTTGTATTCTTTATTATTAATCAAGATATTCTTCACAGCATTCAGGTGAGGTTCAATCTTCAACAAAATTATTTTATCATTTTTCATAAATACTGAGATCTCGCCCAAAATTTATCCTTAATGTCAGTTCCAACATTTACCTTAATTAACATATAGTAATTAGTTTTTTTCCCCCTAAGCCTCATTCAGCTCCTAGGAAATGTGATTCCACTCTCTGGATATTAGGAAAACATTACCTTTTTATCTTTCTAGGACAAAATGACACATCTGAAGTTAAAGCAGGGCCTCTCTGACCCCTTGCCTTTCTCCCCACCCCTGCCCCGACTCCTGGACTTTCCTTGTGGATCTGCAACTTCTAATGTCTTACAATATCAACAGGTTGATTCCTCCAATTCACCTTACATTTCATTTTTCCAAAGCAATCTTGGCAGCATGTCTTAACAGATAAACTGTCTGCAGCTTCCTGCATATGTTCACTAATCAGTAATTCCTCCTACCAGTGTTTATATTTGATATTCAGATTAGTCAAGTGGTTGTTCAAGAGGTTAGCTAATTAAAATTCCTAATATTAATTTCTCAAAGTCTGCTGGCTAATCACCAAAGCAGGATTTCTGTGAACAGATACTCAAAGGCAGAATGACTATTTGCCTTACATACATGGTAATTCAGAGAACTGTGTTAAACAGATAATTGCCCTTCTTCCTTGCAGCTTCAGATGACTTATGAGCAGGCTGCTGTATAGCGATGGAAATGAATGATGGTTAGGGTCACCCTCTTTTTTGGGGGGATGTTTATGATGCAAAAAGCTATGGCCTCAAAAGACACCGTGATTAACAGTTTGTGATCTCCTCCTCACTGGGCACATGAGCACAAAAAGTAAAATTACTGTAATGTAAATGGCCCTGTAAATGGAAATGGAAAGGATTTAACCTGCATATTTACAATCTAGAGAATTTAATCCAAACAGTACCCTTCTCTCTCTCTTTAGTCATAGCCATGATAGCACATGGGAAACCCATGAAACACGTTCCCCATCTCACTCATTCATCCAGGGAATATTTTTTGATCCAAAATGCTAGACTATAAAATATCACCTCTTTCTCAAGAGACACATCCTGTCCTTCTTCAATGGATATTTTTCTCTAAAACCGATCAGATGCTGCAGACAAGCTACTAAATGCTTGTCTGAGTGTTTGGGAAGCCCTTTACTGAGGGAATCCAGGTCCCACCTACTAGGCGTCTAGCAGCAGAGTAGACAGAAATAATCTCTTGTCTCTTTGGAAAAGACCAGCATTATGATCATTGCACAAGACATATATCAAACTGTACAAGGCAGTTTTCCTTTTCTGTATCAACGTTTCCCTTGGTGAGATGATATTGAATGGACTGATTTCCAAATAATTTCCTCACAGAAAAAAGCTACCACTACAGAAGAGGGAGAGAAGAGAGTAATATTTCTGTCAATTTTACTTAATAAAGAATAATTTGACTTTACCCTTTCCTTCCTTTGTTCTGTGATTCATAGCTTCCTACCTTCTTCTTGTGAAAAACGAGGAGAGAAATTGAATGCTTTACTGAGTATTTCTTACCATCATTTCCTTTGTGCTTGCATCTTTTCATTTTGTTCATCCTAGCAGCCTTCTATAGTCCAAAATACAATTCTTAACAAAGCATTCTTGAACAGGGGATTTTTTAATTAGGAAATTTGAATTAGGAGTCAGGGATTGTGGTAAGAAATTCAAACTGTAATAAAGTTGTTTCCTATTATATTACATGACTGCAAATAACCGTTACATTTCCATACTTCTAAGATTTTTAAATATAGGAATGTCTGGGTCAGATTCACAAATTACTCAACACAGGGCCATATGAATCCTCCAACAACATTTTATGGAAAAGATTTAAAGCAATTTCTTCTTTATAAGACAGAGAATGTAAGCTTTGTATTGAAATTAAATACCTATCTAAATCATTCTCTCCATACAATCATTACATAGAATAAATTCCACAAGGCAGCTAGACCCCAAAAGTAGATACAGCTATTTCAGTTCATTATGTAGTTCACACAACTTTAGTTAAAAAAAAAAAAAAAAAATCTTTGCTCTCATTTCTTTCTTGTCATCAAGAAACATATAGCCCACAGTGTATAAGCCATACTGACAGCTGAAAAATGGAACTGTCCATTTTGCTCAAGCACTACTCGTTCTTTTCATATATTTACCTACAACCAGGCCCTTATGTCTGGAACTGCAAACTAGCAACAACTTATGTTCATTCATTCTGAGTCTGCATCTACAGTACTACACATCATAGCAAACTGGGTGATTTCAACCCCTGCACTCCAGCACTGCGTAGCTACCATGAGACATTTCATGTAGGAGAATGTGCTCAGTACATGTGGGCAGGTAACTTAAGTAACAGAACAACTAGCACTTATAAACACTACACTAGAAAAAAAAAAAAAAAAAGAGATTATTGAGCAACCTGATCTAGTTGAAGGTATCCTTGCCCATGGCAGGGGGGTTGGAACTAGATGATCTTTAAGGTCCCTTCCAACCCAAACCATTCTATGATTCTATGAGATTTAATGCATAGATGTGTACTATGGCCAGTAACCAGAAGAAATTCTCCTGCTTCCTAATGCACATTTAAAAGTTTTGTACATTAATCTGTCCTATAACTATTTGCTGTAGCCATGTTCTGATATAGAATACTGTAAGATCATTTTGAATATTACTAAGATGCTTAAATCACCCACTTCCCAAAGTCCAGGTTTCAAGGTACAATTCAGATGATTTAGTTTCTCCAAAGATATTGAAGTATATATATCTCCAAGACAAGATGATCTCCCTTCTAAACACCAATGTCCTTGTAATCGCAGTTGCAGCTTATGTGTTTGTAACTCTCATTTGCATAACACTGCTCAGAGCTACCTTTTTTTTTCCAGGAGGTCTACAGAAGGATTTAGCTTAAATGAACTTTTATTTCAGTTAAGTAGGTATCTATACAAATTAAAATTCTACGAACACCATCCACATTCAATGATTCAACACTAAAATTCTTCTGCGTCATCTCCTAAACACATATTTCAAATTTCTAAGTGATATATTTGAATAAATTGATAGGTGCTCGGCCTCAGCTCAGGTACTTAAGCTTTTACTGAGCTTGGAAAGATCTTTACTGACAGTTCCTCTTGGCTTTGGAAAGAAAAAAAAAAAAAAAAGAGCCAAAGCATATTCACTGCTGCGGCACACTACAGTTACAAAACACAAGAGTAAATAGCTAACAGCCTTTCAGGCACATGGGTGACTCTTACACAGCCACTGTACAGGGCAGAAACTCCCTCCATTTTGCATATAAATCCCGAGTTTAGGTAAAACACTTCATTCTCCAAATCTCAGCAAACCTGTACCCTGCAGCTTCAAATATACATATACAAGATAGAAAGGAATAAAATTTCATTAAAAGTTTAGATTTATTTGTACTGTGGTTGTTTCCAAGAATTGTATGTCTCTATCCCATAAACAAACTTATTATAAAAGACGATGTTTATAAAAGCGAATAATTACTGGTCAGGGAGAAGCACGAAGTGCGTAACTTGCACTGAAAACTGATAACATTCTTTAGGATACTGCCTAAGGCAGCTTTGGAAAATGTCTGTTACTCAGCAAATGTCACAGCAGAAACACGCAGTTTCTCCATGAAACAGATTCTTCTCTTTAGAAAGTTTCAGAGACAAAGCGTTCAGTCTCATGTGGGACAGGGATGTTACTTTCTGCATACACAAGGCTAGCAGTCATAGTTTTCAGGCAGGAGAGAGCCCGAACCCTTGCAAAGGCTTTGTCTCTCACCCATGGGAACTTCCCATGGCAAGCCACCAGTTATGCCGTTTCCACAGAAAAGGATTATCAGGGGAGGTTATTAAAAGAGACACTGAGCTTTTTCAAAATGCAGTTTTGCCCTCAAAATATAGTAAATTGCATTAATAATGCTCAACGGTCATAGGAGTACAATAAGCTGTGTGTTGCAGTGTAACTGCAAGGTAGCTTCTCCTTAATACATCTGAGAGGTTTGGTCCAGCCTAGAGGTAAAGGAACAAGAGAGAAGTTGAAGTCCTGCATTTTAAATAGCATTTGCAGTCCTTCAGCTACAGAAAAAGAGGTGTTTGCCTCAACAAACAAAATACTTAAGTTGTACAAAGCTTCCTCAACTCATTGCATTGTATTTTTCAAACTGAAAGGACCCCAGCTCCTTTCAAATTTGGATAGTGTCATTTTAATGCTTCACTCGGCTATTTTCAAACTGTTTTTTTCTTACATTAACACTGATAAAAGATCAAGTTAAATTTTAGTATTAATAAAACCATGAATAAATATAACAAACATCCAGCAGACCCAGGTTTTAGAGACAACTTTCATCAGTATTCCCCCCCCCCCCAAGATATTTGAATTTATTGGACAAATACCTTTCCATCTCTAGGAAAATGAACTCTCTTTTATTACAGTGATTTAAGTCAACAGGATTTGTTCAGTCTTCTGAAATTTGATAATAGCTTCTTAATGGGCACAATGAAAATGTGCCTGTTCAGAGTTTACTCTGATCCATTTTTTTTTTCCCCTCCAAAAACATTCATGTAGATAACGCTGGTGTATGATGTCATCATACCTAAAAAGTTACCTTTGATTATTTCTGGAAAGGCAGAATTATTCCAAAGTAGTATCTCTGCTTCCAAAGTGATACATGTCACCTTCATAGCCCTGAGGCTCTTCAACAGAGACATGAGCCTATTAAGCTCTTGCGAAAGCACCTGGCCCTCTGCTGCACACAGGTGCTGGGAGTCATCTTGGGAGCAGAAGTCCTAACTGGAAAACTTAACTAATATGCCTGGTGCAGAAACAATAGAAAGCAGTAGAGATTTGCATGTGAAGTCCGTGCACCCTGCTAAGGCTGGTGGTGCTATCCGGGTGGAAGAGGTTTCTTTCCCTTTATTTAAAGGTTTCTGTTGCCTGGCCTGAAGGGAGCTGGAGGATATTTTGCTCAGTTGCCCAGTGGCGGTGTTGGTTTATTGAAAGCAGATGTAACATGCATGGTCTTCAGGGGCCAGGAGGTAAGGCCAGCCCATAGGCAATTCCAAATGGGATCAGGTGTTGGGCTTCACGTAAAACATTCCTGTGAGGTGTAACCAGATTGGGCAGGGTCCTCTGTTAGCCTTTCAGGGGAGTCAAACCACATAAAACAGTTAACAGCCAACTGGTAGTTCTCCTAGTCACGTTTCTTAGCAGTCTGGTATTGCACATGCTCGCTGGTTGCTTCCTTCAAGGACATGTGATAACTGCAGGTAACAGAAATGTAGTTTTTTACAGAAGTTTCTTATATCTATGTGTAATGTGTCTTAGCGCACACAGGCACACAAATACAGATTCAGGCAAAATAAGCAGGCTTTTCCCTGTCTCATTATCTTCATCCCTTTGAGGCAAACATTAGGTATGGGTTTAAATCTTTTAAATCCAGAGGATCACTGATTTCTTAAAAAATCACAGAGTCTTTTCATTGTTCCAGGTGACACTGCTGTGGCTGAACATGCTTTTTCAATCAGATCTTTATTCTTCATTCCTTCTCACTGTTCCCTAAGTCTTCAGTAATGTCTGTAGCCAACATACTTATTCTACAGAAACAGAGTATTTATTTCACTGGTAAAAAAACATGGTAAAAAAATTAATCTCAATGAGCAACATAAAAAACATGACCTGAGGCAGACATTAGGGGTTTCAACTAACTTGGGGTGTTTGGGGATCATCTCTTTTAACAACCCAAAATGTATGTTCTCTCTCTTCTTCGGGAGTAATTTTTTTTTTCCTTCAACCTTTGTTTTCTCTCACTTTAGAAAAGTTGAAGGAAATATCTTTTCAGCCTTCAGTCAACCAAACCACCATGGCAAATTCTTTCTGCCTGGAGTTAGCTGTTGAGATGTAACTGCTGTCCTGGCAATTCACACACTGAGGAACTTCATGATTTCATGGTCTCACAGCATCGATGCTCTGACTAGTTACATTCCCAAAGCATCAGCCTGATGCTGTGTTGTATTTGAAATTAATATACATCATTAATATTTAAGGTATTAACTTCTTTATATTGCAGTAGCAGCTAACAGACCAATGTGAAATCTTTTCCCCAGTTCCTTGTTCAATTTTGAGCTTTCCTTCTAAAGCTGTTAGGTTCTGTCTGCTTTCTTCTTCCAGATGCTGGTGTATAATCTCACCACATATATATGATTTATTGAAGCTTTAGTTTTGCTAGTCAGTGCAAAGTGAATACATAAGGACAATAATATGAATCTAGTACAAAACTAGATCACCCTTTTGCTAGGCAGGTAAGTTTTCTAAATCCTCCAAATTTACACATCATACCACTGCTAGGACTGACCTGTGCCCTGACTTTAACTTAGAAACCAAGCTCTGATCTGCAAATCCATGTTATAAATGGGTAATTGCATTTATTGTTATTAAAAACTAATAAAAGCTGGACGTCACGAACAGCATGAAGGCCACCAAGATGCCCAAGCCTGGACAAAGTCAGACTGAAATAAAGACGTTGAAGAGGTGGGGGACAGGATGGCAAAGGCGTTTCCTCGGCTTTTTTTTTTTTTTTTTTTTTTTTTTTCTTCCCCTTCCCGAAACAGCCCTTCGCGCTGACGACACCAGCGACCGGCCCGTCCGCCCTGCGCGCCGCGGAGCGACCCCCGGAGCCCCAGCCCGCCGCGGCGCCCCATCCCCATCCCCGCCGGGCGGCGCCGGGCCGCACCGCACCGCACCTGGGCCGGCCCCGTCCCCGCCTCCGCCGCCGCTACAAAAGCGGCCGCCGGAGCCCCCGCGGCGCCCGCCTCCGCCGCGCTGCCGTCCCCTGCCGCGGAGCCTCCGCGGGGAGCGGGAGCCGGAGCCTCGCCGGGCCCCCGCGTATGGGGGGGCCCCCCCGGACATGCCCTTCTCCCCGCCGGCGGCGCCGCTCGGCTTCGCTGTCCTGCTGCTGGCGGCCGCGGGAAGGTCGCTCCCCGTGAGGCGGGTGAGTGCCGCGGCGGTGCCGGCGCCGTCCGCCCAACTTGCGCGGCCGCGCTGAGCGGCTGTGGCCGCTCGGGCGCCTGCCCCTGCCCGGCGGGTCCCCCGGCCGCTGTCCGGCCTGGCGTCCCGCGGTTCTTCCGCCCTCCCCCGTCAGTGCTGGGGCGGCGGCTGCGGGGGTTGCTCTCCGCCGCGGCTTTCCGCGCCGCGGAGCGGGAGGGAGCTGCGGCAAGGCTGCGGGAGGCGGCCGCGGCTCCTGGTGCCCGGGTGCGCCTCGAGGACAAGTGAGAAGTTAAAACCGTTACTTTTTGGGTGCCCACGCTAACACTTGCAGCAGAACAAGCGGCCGCGGGGCCGGTGCGCGGCTCCAGCGCCCGTCGCGTGCGCCCCTGCGGGGGTCTTGGGGGGCGAGTTCGGGTTTAAGGCGAACGGAGGGGAGGAAAGAAGCGGAGAGGCTGCTGCCGCGAGGACGTTGCCCTCGAGGTAACGCTTCCCCCCCCCCCCCCCCCCCCCGGGGAATAATACGCTCGCTTGTCATGTCAAACAAATTCAGTGCCGCGGGAGAAACAGAGCGGGGTCGTGGCGGTGGGTTGTAGAGCAGGCTGTGAGGGGGAGCGAGCCGGACGGGGACGCGGTAGAAGTGGAGGGGGAGTGGGTGGGAAGCCCCTTTACTGACACGGAGCAGGGGGCGATGGGCAGGGTCTGCTACGGGCGGCTCGCCTCAGCGCTGCCTCCCCGAAACGCCGGGCGAATTACTCTTAGGCTTCCTTTGGCAGCGGCCCGGTGAAACAAATGGGGCCGTCGGGTTTTCCTCTTCCTTGGCGGGACCCGTGGGCGCGGCGGAGCTGCCAGCCCCGCCGAGCTGTGTCGTGGCAGAGCCCCGAGCGTCAGGCTCGGGAGGGGGCTGCCCCGGCAGGGGCTGGGCTGTGTAGCACGCACCCGGTGCGAGGGTGGGAAAACAAAGTGGAATTCGTTGTGAAGAGCAGCGAGAGGCGATGGGGAAGAAGGAGTGGGTGAGGGAAGGGGTGATGGACAGAGAAGGCTAGCTGCGGTTTGGTGGGCTTGGGGACAGAGAGAGACAAGAGAGACTGGGGAGAGGGTGGAGGTGACAGGAGGAGGGCTGCTACTGTAGGGAGAGCAAGGGCAGACTCGAAGCTGAGGTTGTTCGCTGCAGAGGTGAAGGAGGGGACAGTGAAGCTGATGATGGACCAAGTTTACTGTCTGTGCAGCTTCTTCTCAGTTGCTAAAAGTTTTTGAGGTTACTGATTTATACAGAACAGCACTAATATGATCTGTTTAGTTCCCGACTAGGTCTAAGTCTGTAGGGTTGTCTTAGGTATTGGCTTCTGGGTTTTTTTGGTGGTTTTGTTTTTCCTTGTTATGGACATCAGGCCCTTAAAGGAGCAACAGGCACAAGTTGCATCAGGGAAAACTCCAGTCAGGAAAATCTCTTCATCGTGAAGATGATCAAATACTGAAATGGGGGCCCAGAGAGGCTGGGGAGCCTCCATCCATGCAGGTGTTTGTTATTTGACAGGATAAGGCACTGAGCAGCTTCAGCTTGTACCACTGAGCAAACTAATGATGGGGCTGCCAGAGGCAAAGGATCAAAGTGAAGTATCTTTCCTAGCAAAGGGGTCTTCTTTAGCTGGATGCAGAACTGGGGGAGGTGAGAAGAAAGAGGCTTCTCTGGTCTCAACACTATGACCGCCCTTTGACTTCAGTCTTGCAATAAAACGAGTACTTTTATAGCCTCTTCTGACACTAGAGGGTCTTATTTGACAACTTGTCTAGAGCAGTGATTGTGCTTGTTGTATGCTGAGAAAATGTACAAAATACTCTGCTCAATCCTAAGTATACAAAAGCATGGGACTTTTGCTGTCGAGAGTCTTTTCTCAGGTTCAGTTCAGAAAGGTGTTAAAGGTAATATTTAAAGTAACTGAAAATAGCACTGCTTAGGCAGTAGTGGGTAGTAAAATCTAGGTGATAACAATCAGCTGCAAGGTCTTCTGTTTAAATGGGCAAGACAGGTGTGAGAGGAAGGTAGAATGATTTGATGCAGAGTTGGGGGAGGAAGTATTTTATTGGTGCTGTGACTACTGTTTTACTTTGACCTTCCCTCTCTCTCCCCCCCCTAATGCCTCAAACAAGTGAGAAAGGAGAGAGGGAGAAGGGAAAGCTGAGAACGTACATAGAAGGAAGAAAAAATTAAGTCCGGTGTTTTTATTTGAGGTGGTGCTGCTTACTTGCCATCATCTTAAACGCGGGGTGACTGAAAATTGCTTAATAAGTGTCTAGATCTTCCTTACTGCATTGAGGGTAGTAAAATGACCAAGAGCTGGTAGCACATGGCTGCATTGCAGAATCTTATTACTAATGACAAGCCTGTATCCTTTCCCTGCTTGGCGTTGAGCAGCAATGCCCTGCTGCTGACAGAGCTGACGCACAGCTGGCTGCTGGTTCTCTACCATCCGGTTGTCTCTTGGATTTGGATTTCAGATCCCGGCTTTCTACGTAGTACTTAAGCTCAAAGGTTTGATAAGATAATCTTGAAGAAAGTAGTTTAAATGTCAATGAAGAGCAGACAGGAGCTGTGCCACAGTTCTTAATTGGGGTTTCTGTTCTTCAAAGTACCCCAGTGCTTTTGTTCCACAGGCTAAAATGTGACTAATACAGGCTCCCGGGTGGAAGCACAAACAGTTGAATTCAGTGGAAAGGTTACAGATCTTTTACTCTCCTCAGCTCTTATTTCTGAAGTGCTCTTGTATGGGAATAGAAAAGTACTTACATCAATATCAACATTAATTAGAGCGTATGGGTATTTAGGTATGTGTATGTTATTGGCTCTCTCAATTACTATTGTGTTATTCACGCGTATTTAGATACAGTTGCTAGTCTGTTCTCCAAACCAACAGTCAGCGTGACTTCTTAGGTTGCAGGTGTTAGGAGTGCATATAGTTACTGCTACTTGCTTAGCCTTCTGAAGCCTGCCATGGCTGCTTCTAATTCTGCAGCATCTGCTTCTTTAACCGTGGGTATCTAGGATCAGGTGTGAGAGTGCTAGCTTTGAATCCTGCTAAGCCATGATGAAAAGGTGCAATGTGAGGGGGTGGTTTCGAATGCCTCATTAGTCTGCTGTACTCTGCCCTTGACAGCAAAGAGGTCCCTGTGTGTTTGAATATCCCAGCACAGGTTTGCAGGACCATGCCTATTTTGACTTCTTGTCTTCTGTTGCATGCCCTAATGCTGAGAGAACTGAACCTGTCCTGTAGATTTGTGTTTCTTAGAAGTCCCAAAAAAGTCCCGAAAGCTCGCATGGAGCTGGTTTTCTTGTTGCCTGCACTCTGAAAATCAAAATGTGCTAGACAAATCTCAGCAGCACATACTGGCAGTGGTATAGAAAGCAATGGAGAAAAGGATGAAGAGACAAGGTCTGACACTGTGCCACCTTGCTGTAGTTATTATCAAAGGATACTTGGCTGGCTTCTAGGTAATGGGCTCCTTTCCCGGGAATTTGGCTTAATATTTGCAGGCCACTTAAATTCGTGACTATATTAATATGGTGTAAAACTTTAAATTGCTTAATAGTACAATCATCTAAATTAATGCAGATTAAACTGGCATCCCAAATGACTAACACCTTTATGTATTCAGAAAATAATGTGTTTTTTATTGTTTGCTTTTTTTAGAAACGGCTCTAATTTTCTAGAAAATCTATAAAGCTAGTGACAGTGTGTGTGCTATAAAACCAGATGCCCTAACGCAGCAAATCTGATTATACGTGCTAAAAAGAAGATTCTTAATTACTTGTTATAATATCCCAAACCTAAATGTATGGGGGGGGGGAACATTTCAGGCTTAAGGAGCCTATGATATCAGATCTCTAAGGGCCAAAGGAGAGGACTGTATTTCACACAGCAGAACAATGACTTGGCCCTTCGCGTCGTTTTAAAGCTCTGACGTCTGGTCCAGGCAAGTTTAAGTTAGTGAAACAGTTATCAAATCTTTCTACCTTTCCCCTATTTCTAGTGCCATTACTGCACCCCCCCACCAAACTAGGCAGCAGTCTGAAAGAGTTTGGACAAAAGTATTTGAGGTAAAGTGTAGGCAGATACAGCTGGGCATGGAAGGGCATGTTTCACGGCTGTGTCAGCAGTGAAGCACACGTAGCTCTCTTCTGTGAGAAGAAAAACTCATATTCTCAAAGTGATGGAGGTGGAGCTTTGCACAACTAAAACTCCTGCCCTCCAAAAGTTGTAGCTCTGTAGCTGCAATAAAGTTCAGTAAAACTGGGCCTGATATACAAAGCATCAACAGTTGTCTGCTGGCTGTCAAAGAGATTTTTAAAGGTATTGTATCATTTCCTGTTTCTGTTAGCCTGTCAAACTAAATTGAGCTTTAATTTGCTGCATTGCTTGATCGCCAGTTACTTGAGAGGACAAACCAGGAGGAGCTGTTATCGCTGCAATCACAGGGCCTTCGCTAGTTTATAACTTGGAGCAGTCCTTTGGAAAACTGATTGTTTCCTTCTGCAGTGCTGTAGTGAAATAAAAGCCCTCATCTTTGCGTTCGGCTTCTTTCATTAAAAGGTTTTGTATTTCTTTCTCTGTGGTAAACCAGTGTATGTACTGCCACCAAGGCTGTCTGCTCAGGTTTCCTTGGCGCAGTGCATCAGTTCTATTAGTTTATGCCTTAACAAAAGTAAGTTTACACAATAGCAGATATGTCTTTGCTATGGAAAAAAGTTGTCTGCTCGGTAGATAAGAGACCTTCTATTTAAACCCTACAATGTTGTTTTCTTGTGAGGCTGAACTAAAACATCGTGCAGGAACTCCTTTAATTAAATCAAGTCTTCCTAACCTAGCTACACAAGAAAAGACCGACTTTAATGCTTGCATCCAGTGCTTCCCATCAGAAGAGGGATAGGGTAAACTACCTAGGGATCTCTAGCTCGCCACATGGAAGGTAGCCCCTTCAAATGTCATAATTTTATACAAAATGCAGCAAATTTGAACTTACGATAGGTGAATGTAGGTTTGCTGCTGGTGGCTGAATATTGTTCTTTGATGCCTCTTTTTGTTCAGTATTGGAAACTGTTATTTATAAATTGCAAACACACTGGCCTGTGATCTGCTACATTCCAGTGATCCTTTGGTGTGAAAGTGGAGGAGCTTATGAAATGTGTGTCGATCTTCACAGGTAGGAGGAGAATCTCCAGGCAAAGTTGCATCATCATCATCATCTGTGGTTTGTAAGCGTAAGTGTGGAAAGTCCACCTCTTCCACTGCTGAAGGAAAGCAGATGACTCTACTCTTACTGCCATGAACGTGGACCCATGCAAAGGGAAACTCCCTGCAGTTTTATTGGGACTTCAGTAAGCCTTACAGTGCCCTGGGATACAGTGTGACAGATCTTTGTGGAGGAGAACATGAGTGGATTTCCACCAGTTATCTTCCCCTTAATCTTTATGGTCTTATCTCTTAAAGAAACAAGCAACAACCCCTGTCCTCCAATGTACGTGAATGAATTGATACAGCTTGCGAAGTGCAGACGTGATGGCATAAGAATCTCTTTCCCAAATGCTTACGTGAAAACCTTGTGAGCATCCCCCCGCCCCAGGTTCAAGTATGGCTTCTTAATAGTCTCATAAATACTGCAGCTATGTATAGAATAGACACAGGCTTAATTTAATTGAATGAACAATTAAAAAATGGTAACTGCGTAGAGGAAATTGTAGTTTACACATGTGGAAAAGAATAGTTCCTTCAGCTGGTCATTTTACTGACTACATCTTATTGCTGTTTCACTGTAATTGATTGTTAATGGATTGCCGTCTTAGTGCAGTCTGGTATTGACTGCTGTTTTTCTTGCAATTGATTGCATTTCATTGTTAGTTCACCCTCTTGCCATCTTTTTCCTAAATTGTTTTATGCTGACTTTCCCAATTGCCATATTTTTCTGTCTTGTGCTCTCCTGTCCATTGAGCTCATCTGTGTTCTCCTGTTCTGTTCTTGCCTTGTCTCACTTACGCATGTGCCCTGCCACTCTCCCAGTGCCTTCTTTGATGCCTTCAGGACAATTTTTGAAACTTGTATTCTTGTCTTGATGTGTAGTTTTAGCTGTTGTTTGCTGCTGTCCTTTTCCTTGCTCTGCTGCTACTCCTATGCACTCTCTCTGCTGCACTACGGGAGAAGTTCAGGAAAGTGAACCTGCTTTCTGATTGTGCCTTGGAAGTAGCTAAAGAGTCAAGATCTGTGTGGAAGAACCTTCTGCAAATGTCAGAGGATGAACTCCTTGAGCACAATTGAGAAGCTTGTGGCTCTTTTGGTGTCCTGCCTTCTTCACTACCTCCTGTTTCCTTAAAGGACAAGTGAGCATGAGTTAGCTTGCCATCGAAATTTTGTTGTACTAGGGGCATATTGTCTGCTCACCCACTCATGCCTCTTACCATTGTTCAGACTGATTTTTCCCCTGCCCCCTCTGTAAAACTGCACTGCTGCTTTCCCCCCTCCTCACCCCCCGCCCATGAAGCAGTTTCTTGCCAATTTGTTAGACTTAATGTCTTCAGGGCAAACAGGAGGGGTGTGTGTATGGACATACCTGCATGGGACAATCTCTGAAATCTTGCTCTCTTTAAGACTTGCATTTCTGACCAGGACGTTTTGGTAACCCCTCTGACATCTGCAATTCTGGTGCTGCTCCACACATCAGTCTGAAAACTGAGCCACGCTGAAAGGCCCAGCATCAGGTAAACCAAAACCAGTGACCAGCCTGAGGGAAAACAGTGCTCTTGTATATATCCTCTAAATGGAAAGAATGGTGGCCACCGAGACTGTTGCATTGAGTACATCTCTGGTGCTTGGCAGAAGCTTATGGAACAGTCCTCCTACACTAGAGCATGTTTTTGTGGCAGCATGAGTAGTTTAGACTGTGATTTGCTCGTGAGCATGTTTTCTGTGTTGAAGCGAGTTGAGGAATGGTAGCTCATGCCATAACCAAGCTTTACCATGCTGTCTACTGAGCTGTGATAATCAAGGGAGACATACAAAACTCCTTCCAAAGGAGTGTGTGGATTGCACCTCTTAAAATCAGACTCGGGATATTTCAGGATGCGTAGCATCAATCTTCCTTTTCCTCTGAATTCTGCTAGCAACAAATATCTATGTGTTTCTTTCCCATAGGAAACAACTGTCTTATTCTTCCATTTGCTAGTATTCCTACTCCCTTTCTGCTCTGTAGATATTAACACTGCTCATGGTATTGACCAACATCTCCTGGATGCTATATCCATCCTTATGTATTGTTTAATTCTGAAAACTGAAAAATGTTTTTTTGCTCAAAGCGTATTCCAGTTGTTTCATTGCAGCTCAACTCTTTGCAACTAAGTTTCAAAGAATTTGTTTATAATGTGACCAGATTATGAGTCAAATTTTGCATTTGCTCATCTCTTTCATCAGTTTGGTCTTTCTTGGCATCTGAAAAAGCTTTCATAAAATGAGTGTAATTGGACTGCATGACAACGTAGGGTGTGACTGGGGGGAATAAAGGAGGGATGGCAAATAGATGACTTCTCAACTGCAGCAAGCGTGACTCAGTCCTCTAAGAATCTCTTAGAGCAAGTAAATCAGAGGATTATCTTGTTACCTTGATGGGTGTCAAAACCCGCCCCCACCTGCAAAAAAACAAAACCAAAAAGCCACCCTAAAACAGAACTGAACTTCCATAGCGTTGTTGAACATCCTTTGTTTTTCTCTGAGGTTTGCTGTCACTGTATAGGGCATTAGGAGGATAGTAGGTGAGAGGGTATGGTATGTCTCTGCAATTGCAGAGATCTCATCACCAAATCTTTTATTTTTTCGAGATGACATAGTCAGCTTTTAATGGAGAGAAGAAAGGATGAAGGGTCTGTGTTCAGTTAGATGGGGAGACTCTGTTTTTAAGTTACTTTCTCGTACGCTTTGTGCATACGTGGCCTCAAATCTAAAAAGTATTTGATGTGTGTGTTAGCAGGAGCCTTGGTGGATGTGGCTAAAGATTGTATTCTATGCTGCAGTTCATCCCTAAAGCCCCATCTTTGGGGAGGGGTTGGAGACATTCAACTAGCTTTCTCTTGACTTTTGTCTCTCATCCTTCTGTGTCATTTGTCTCTTTCTTAGCTTTTTGTTGAGTGGAAGATAAACCCTAGGCACAGCATGCCGTATGTGCTGTCAGCAACCCAGCAGATTTTTTTGCTCCCGCCTGTAAAGGAGACTAACTCAGAACTATTGCAGGTAAAGTAATGGCAGAAGCCTTGCTCCCTTTGGAGGGCGTTTCTGGTCTAGTTTTCTGCTTCTGCAGGTGCCTGGTAGAAATTCTGAAGTATGGGGTTAATGTAACTACTAAGCTATGGTGTGAAAAAGTAGTAATTATTACCTTTCAAACCTTCTGGGAGAGACTGACATGTCTGATGTCTGCGGGCTTCTATCATAAGATTCATCTCCTGACATGCACAGGCTCCGGGCAATGCAGTAGCCTCTTCATAGATTTTCTTCAAGATGGAAATTGATAACTTTGTTTGCTCCTCTGACATGTCTAGAGTGCTGCACAGAAGCTGCTGAAGAGTTGCTGTAAGACATTTTGACATACAGAAGGGGTTGGGTGTACAGAAGCATTGACAAGCGTCAGGTATCTTTATGCAGAATCGGAGGGGGAAAACCAGGAAACTTTCAAAAGACTTGGTTTGTAAGTTACAGAATGCTGTATTCAAGTTACTACTTCATGAAATGAATTAATTTACTTATCCCGATTTGATCTTTGTGTTGTTCAGACTCAGAGTGGGTCCCTTGGGAGCTGGAATAGGGTGGCAGGGCAAGGTACCTGTCTGGTTTGGGAAGTCCAGAAGCCTGTTGCCTTCATGGCTGGCTGTGACTCCTCTACAGACTGATCATTGTGCTGAGGAGTTTTGTACACAGAAATCCAAATTCTGCACCTTTCGGACAGAGTCAGAATCTAGGCATCAGCGCTTGAATTTTTCACTCTGTTTCAGCAGGTGAAATTGAGTAGGAAGCACAAAGTTTGAAGGGTACACCAACATCTAGGAAGGTAACAGCCTGCCTCATATGCCCTAATATCACTAGAGGTGCTACTGCTGTTGTGGAAAGAGCCAGACTCTGGGAAAAAACCTACACTTCCACCTAAGTCATCTTTAAAAGTGTTGTGGATATTGGTACAGCTGTGCATGGGTTACAAATAAGAGATAACAGCCCTGTATCACTGGATCAATGATATTCAGTTAGGTCAATCCCCAATCTTCCTCCTTCAGTCCCGTTCCTCCCAAATAAAAATATTCTGTTGTACAAAGCTAGTTACACAGAATGAAGGAAGCTCTTAGTTTTTATCCCTTGAGATCAGAAAATTAAAGGTATAGTATTTGACCTGAATTATTTGAAATAGCTATTGGTCTTTGCTTTTGTCAGATGCTGTGGTGTGCTGTAATCTATTGCCCTTTTCATTACATTTCTTAATGAAGAAAAATTCATCAAGTACCATTTGAGATGCGTCACTCCAAGGATAACAAAAAGATCCCATTCCTTTTAAACTTGGTGACACTGCAAGCACAGTATACTGGAAAAAAAAAAAGAAAAAAGACAGGAAGCTATTATATGCTGTTTACAGTGACACTGCATAGTTATAAATTGCACATCAAATAAATTAAGATGTATTTGTAGTGGACTTCTTTCAAAAAGCCCCAAATCCTTGATATGTGAAATAAGAAGTGTCACAGAGATGGTATGGAAGACATTCAGGTATAAAGGTGGTCAGAAACATCCTGTTCAAACAGTATTTCAGAAAACTAAGTTCCGACACATTCAGTGTTGTGATAGATGTGCTTTAAGCCTAGATCTCAGCACTCCTGTTTATTAGTTGAATTTAGGTGATTGCACCAGCAATGAAACATTATATGAGTAGGGAAATGGGCAAATGATTACATGGATTAATCTCATCCCCTACATATTAATTCTAGAGGAAGCTGTTACAGTTGTAGACTATTAGTTTTCTGTAAAAGAAGCCTTGAGTTACTGCAGCTTTCACTACTTCTGCTTGGTTTTGGCAAAAAGGTGTCACAGGCTTTCTAAATGTGAACAGCAGTCTCTTGTTTGGACCTTTATGGTAATCTTCCAGGATGCTCTTCCTTTTCCCAGAAGGAGGATAATGGAGAGGGGTTTTTGTGTGGGTTTTTTTTTGTTTGTTTGTTTGGGGTTTTTTTGTGTGTGTTGGGTTGGTTTTGGTTTTGTTGGGTTGTTTTTGGGGGGTGGTAGTGTATTGTAGGGAAACTCTTTCAAAACCTGTTCAGGATAAAATGTTTCTTGTTTTCAACAGAAAACTGAAATTTCTGTGTGGGGATGGGTGGGAAGTACGTGCTTTCAGCTACAGAAAGTAGTTGGGGTCCTCTTTGTGGACAAGGCTCTGACTTCTGTACCCAGGAAAGGAAAGAGGAGAAGATGGGTAACAAACTGTCCACGTTGTTGCTGTCGTACTCATGGTTAGTCTGTGCAATCAAGGGAGATGTGCTATCCAAGATAGTGGTTGTTGGTGGCAAGGAGTCTGGCCAAACTGAAACTTGTGGCTCATTCACAAGCTGTTGTTCTTTGTTAGAATTTTCTTTTTATCTTATATAGTGCCTATGCTTGCAGATAAAGGCTGTCTTCTAGGAATAGGGAATGGAATAGTCAGGTGAGAAAAGAAACACAGGTGGCTCAAGATTTATGTTAAATGTGTCTCTGTGGCCCCTATGCAAGTATGGTGGAACATCTTGTGGCTGATAGATGACAAGAAACGTCCAGGTTTGGGCATGGGGGGTGTGTTTGCTTTTTTCCTTGACATCTTGTACAGAAAGATTTAAAGTTGCAAACTTTTAATATCTTACTCCCTTCATTTTAGGGAGATTGAGTTAGGTGATTAACACACTTGTGGGCATATGTTTTAATTATTGAATAGGGAAATGGGTTACAGCGTTGTATTGCATTTTGCATAGAAAGTAGGAGTGGTTGTCACTCACTCTATTAATAACAAGGTAGGATGACTGCATGTGCATGTTGCTATAACCCATGCAGTAAGATGACCCCTTCCAAATCCCTGTTTTGGGGAAGGAGTGGTAGTGATGAGCTTTCTTCTGTGTGCACTTAATTTAGCAAGTCTGTGTGCTTGGATACTAATATGATAGGTGCCTTGGAAATATCTGTAATAGCTACAGAAAGCAGTAGAGCACAAATCCCTTTTTATATTGAGTCAGGGTTGAAGGGCTACGTTTTTCTGCAAATGTTCTCAGTTCTGTTTAATTGATTGTGGGGGAAGGAGGGGTTACAGCTGCACGGTAGACATCTTAATCAGTGAGACTATTTGTACTATTAAACAGTATACTCTTTAGAGCCAGGCACTTAATAACAAACTAAGCTGTCGGTCGGTGCTACGCAGGCTACTTAGGGAGCTTAAAGGCTATAATATTGAGAGAACAAAGATAATGTAAACATCCTTTATAGTTCATGAGGTTAACTTTCTACTTGCTCAAGCTTTCAATAATTAGTTTCCTTCATGTCTGTCCCTTGTATTGCCCCTTGCTTGTAGAGTTCTTGGGTTCAGCAACTTGGTTCACAGCCTGGCTTTAATCTTTGTTGTGTGCTGTCTCCTGTTGTCTTTGAAAATACTCTGTAGTTTTTCTTCAACAGAAGAAATCTTGGCTTTGCCATTCTATCTGAGCTGCTTGGCATAATGCTTAAATAAAGCTTTAAAGAAAATTCACATGTTCAAATAATTCATGAATATGCCTGTACTTAAGCGGGGGGAGAGAGAGACTGTGTACTGGCTGACCAGGAGAAACTAAATTTCCCGTTAGGGTGCTAGAAAGAACTTGCATAAAAATCCTGAATTCCAAATACTTTCTCTTGTCCCCAAATTACATCTGAGATGATGATCTTTATGTTGATGCTACTTTATGGCCTCTGGAGATTTTTGGTTTGTTTTTAATTTATAGCTGTTCTTATTCTTCCCTCTTTCCCTTATTTTTGTCATGCTGGAAATATTTGGAGCAAAATCAAGCTCTGGAAATAAACAGATTTATTACACTGTTCAAAGTGTCTGTATTCTGCTCAATGGACAGCTGGGATCAGCACAGAAGAAGAGTGTTTCTTGAAAGGCAGCATGGGCAGCAGACTATGTCGCTGGGAAATGAGAAGATAATTTCGTAGCAAATTTGTAGCAAGCTTGGAACACTGTCAAGTATGGGATGACAGGCAGCCGACATGGAAATACTCAACTTCCAATACCATTGTGGGCTAACTGCTTTGTGCTTATGTTGCAATGCTTGTCTTTTATTTAGTTTTGTGATCCAAACTGGAAAAGAAACTATTTGAACAGTTGGGAATGGAAAGTGTCAGCCTACTTTGGTCTTGACTAAATCACTTTCTCTTTAGCCTTCTTTTCCCTCTCATCTGTCTTTTCCTCCACCCCGGCGCCTTCTTAAGTTTTTGACCATTTCTGGTCCAAGTAATCTGACAAGAGAAATGTTCTGCGGGTTAGTGTCCTTTCCATTAAAAGTTTTGGTAGAAACAAAGCAGACAAGCTGTCTGGTCTGCTGTGTGTTTGTCCGGTTGCCCAAGCTGCTCATCTAATGGGCTTCTCCAGGGAGCGTGTCCCAGCTCTGGCCAGAGTTTCTTCCTGTCTTCCATATAGTGAGTTACTGCCTTTTTTGGTTGTGTTGTTTCTTTCCTTGAATTCCATAAAATGGACACTTCTGAACAACTCCAGTTAAGACTGAGGTTTTTAGGATTTCTTATGGTTTTTCACCTGAAACACTTGTTTACATAGTGATCAGCCTACTGAGATCCTGTACTCAACTAGAGCCTTGCTAAGTTGTAGTGATGAGCATTGGTGTTTCTTTTGGTTTTGAAAAGCCAATAGAAATGTCCTTTTTTCTTTCTTTTTCTTTTTCTTTTTTTTTTTTTTTTTTTTTTTTTTTTTTTTTTTTTTTTTTAACACTCTATATACCTAAATGAGTCTTCATTTTGGAGATAGGAAGTACAAAGGATGAAACTTTAATGAATTCATGACTCGCTCATTTTAATAATTGGAAACTGTTGTGTAAAGGATGTTGAGAGAGGCTTGCATGCACAAAGACTTATTCACAGGATCTGAATAAATCTTGGTTGCCATAAAGGAGGAGGATGCACCTTACAGTGACCTGAACAGAAGCTGTTCCTGCAGGTTGTTGGAGCACAAGGTTTTTCATGTACCTGCCATTTCTAGCCTGATTTTGAATATGGGCTTTAAGAATATAATCAAAGCTGACCTTTCTTTCCTTTCCATTCCACTTAATACTTTTAATTATACATGGGTAATAAGAATGTTTGGCTCACTGGGTAAAATCTTAATTGCAGCGTATTCTATGGTGTCTATGTACCATGTGTCAATCTTAAAGGTCTATCTGATCTACTGACTAGCCCTTCATAGGGTTTAAAATTTGTGGTTTTATTACTTAGTGATGAAGAATAACTTGGTTTATTTTGTGGGTTGGGGGTTGTTGGTTTTTTTTTGTTTTGGTTTGGTTTTTTTGTTGTTGTTTTTAAAGGAATACTGGTGATTGCTTTCAGCCTGTTGAGCGCTAGGTATGACAGTAATAAGACATGAAGAGAGAAGCTGTGGTAGTGAGTTTCTTTCAAAAGGTGCTTTTCTAATAAAAGTGCAAGAGCATCTCAGACAGCTTTGGAGATATTAATCTTAGGTTGAGATTTACTGCATTTCCATAACATACAAAGTAAAAATGAATTTAAGTATTATACGTGGGTGTATGTGTAAGAAAGGAGGATAAGACGGCTGAGAAATGTAGGCAGAATCCAATAATTAAAGTTAGAAAGTGAATGGAGATGTTAATGCTTCCATACTGTGAATCCCCTTAAGGTCCTGTTCTTTGAGTCATGTCTTCCTAGACTCCACATGCACTCAGTAAGAGGGACAGGAAGAAGATAGCATGAAAGGAAAAAGGCAAGGCACATGTAATGCTGTATGGGTGCTTGGAAGGGTGTAAGAGGGGTGTGTGTACACACACGCATGCGTGTGTGGCTGGTGTGATGTTTGAGCAGAACTTTCACATACAGTGGCTAATTTACCTATTTTAAACTTAAACGTTTCAGTGAACTTCCTGTGCTCAAAATCTATGCTGCTAAAGCAAAAAGATACCTGAGGTGGAAGAGGGACTGTTGTCTGTAGTATATCAGTGTGCTACTTTGCTAGCTGTGAGGAACAGACTTATTTTTTGGGCAAGGTAGTCGGGCGTGAAAGCTTTTAACAATCTCTAGAAGCAGATGTGATCTACAGCCCTGATACTGCAGCACTTCCATCTACAGGTTTTGACTTGTTTACCAAATCCATTCCTTCTTCTAACTGGAAAAGTAGAAAGAAATCTAAGCTACCATCTGCAGCTGCAAAGCTGAAAGAGTTAAAATGATGTGAAAGGAAAAAATTATCGTATAAAAGCACAAATACTTTTAACGTTGAGGTGTTCAAGATGCTGATAGTGTCCCCAGTACCTCCAGCTGTGTAATTGTCTTCTATAACAAACCATTCTTCTAAGAAATGGAAGTGCTGGCTACAGTAACTCCAGCAATGATGTATAACAAAAAGGTCGGGAAGCTGATGGCAACAAGTACAAACCAACAGTGTAAAACATGCTAATGAAGGTCAAAGTATCTGAAAAGTCTGTGGTGGCTGGGGCTAAAGGACAACTGGCTCCTTTGTCAGAAACCAACTCAGTCTTGACAGCAGTGGGGTGGAGGCATCTGGCCTCTCCTCCACAGGGCTCCAGAGCAGAGTGTTAGCATGGTACCATATGGTAGCAGTACTATGAAAAATTCAATTTGTGTTTGCTTTCGCTAGTAACTATTAGCTGTTTAATCTGATACTCACCCAACAGTGTTGTGAAAAGGCTGAAAAATGATCTAACGTCACAAATACTAACCAACCTGTTACCTAGGGAAAATTGAATCAGGTGTATTTTAATTATATCAGTCCCATTTTATTAATTAAAACTATTGTGACATACTTCATGTTTTGCAAGGCAATTCCTTTTAAGGAAACTTGTTTGCATGGTTAGTTCAACAGACCAGAAATAAGTGCAGAATTCAGTACTGAGGGTAATCAACCACAGTAGCAGCTTGCCTAAGGGTGCAGTGGATTCTCTGTCACTTGGAGTCTTCAAGTCAAGATTACACGTGTGTCTGAGCAGTATTTTCTGGTTAAGCTAGCATGTGTGAGATGGATTCAGAAGTTAGGGTGGGGCTTTAGAAGGTGCTATGCAGGAAATTGATGAGATTATCATCAGGGTCCTTCTGGCCTCAAGGTCACCATGGTTGCCATGTACCATTCCTTGTGGCAAAAGGTGAAAAATCATGAGTCATCTAGTAACGAGCGTAGATGAAGAGACCTTAAGGGCTATTTCTCCAATAGCTGAAGTCCTCAAGTCTTTGCTGCTTTGTGAGTAATAGACATTTGACTCCTAGCTTAACATTTTTATACAGGTAGTGGGCTTCATTTTAGGCTCCTCTTAATTCTAAGGTGGTGGATAATTAAGATTATTCTTATGCCTCGCTGTGAGCTGTGCTGCTTTTGTCTCTGCTTCACAGCAACTCCTATCCTCTTAAACATTTTGCCTGTTTAATTTTACCCTGGAGAGTTCGCCTGTCCGGCTCAGTGTGATGGCACGAGTGCTTATGGTGGCATAAGGAGAAGAGGGGAGCGAGGTGTGTGGGAGGAAATCACGACCTTTCTCTGGGACAGAGAAACCACTTCTTTCAACAGCAGTGCTGGTTTATGCTGCTTTAAATGCTGATAGTTATGCTGTAAGATGACTCTGTGCTCCAGAAGTACGTCTTAAGGATGAACTGAGATGTAAAACATAAAAATCCTTTGCAGAGCAAGTTAGTTCAGAGTGCCAAATTTTCTCAGAAAAGACAATGTGTCAAATAAAGCCACTGCTATTTAAGTTCCCAAGTTTTTTCTCTAGCCTCTTCTCTGTGAATCTATTCTGTTCCTACAAGTGCTGCTTGATTTAAGGTTAATGTCAGATGGGAAATATGTGGCTGTGAAACTACTAACATGGAACTAATGGAATTATTTTAATTTCTTTAAGTGACCTATCCATTTTCAGCTTTATTACTACATGGTCACTGCTTCCTTCAGTGCTTTGAAAATTGGAGCTGGGGGAGGGGAAGCTTTGTGCGCAACTTAAAACAGTCATTTTGACAAAGGTTAGAGACTTGACTGGAGGGGCAGCTCTTCTGTGTTTCCATTTGTCCAGGCTGGACAGCTTTCTTGAGAAGCTCTCTGCATGTTTTTCTTCACTTGCCTTATGAAGTTGTTTCACCTTGCTCTTGGGCTTTATCCTATCTCTTGCTTTCTGAAAACCAGTGTGCTTGCTGCCTGAACAGCAGTCTTTGTCTGTTGCTCACTTTTCCCCTTTCTTTTGAAGGTCTCCCCAAAGAAGGGTCGGAAGAAACGTAAGTCCACTCAGCTTTAACATCAACACAATCGCAGTTCACTTCTGTAGCTTAAGCCACAAACCTCTTTAGCTCCATATACCTCTACAAGAGTATGGAAAGGAAAGAAGGGCTGAGAGGGAGGCAGGCTGATTTCTATGGAGAGTTATGACTGTCTTTGAAACTGGCTGTTGCCACAGCAGACCTGCAGGGCTGAAGGCTGTGATATCTGCCAGAAGTAAAGAAATAAGATCTGGCCCTGGGGCTGGTAAGGATTCTGAATGAAGAAAATCCACCGATTTCCCACGTATTGGGAAAATGATGTTGTGCGACTCCAACTGACGAAGATCAAAGCCTGCTAGAAGTGGCCTGAGGATGGGGTAGGGATAAACTTCTGAAAAACTAGAGGTTAACATCTTGCATCTGAGTTCCTTTCTTGTGCTACTGTTGGGAGGCAGAAGCATGGTAGCATGTGGGATTGCCTTGCAGAACTAATGCACAGACCCTTTGCTAGTGATTCAACTTGTGCAGTCAGTGCCAGGATCTCTGGGCAGAAGAGGGACTGAGTATTAGTATCTGAATATTATGTATGCAAGGTTAATGCAAGGGAGGTAAGAACGTAGAGGAATAGGGAGAACAGTGAGCTGATGTATGCATCATACTGAAATGGGTTGCAGACTGCTTACTCATTTTATTTCTTACCCAATCAAAATACTTGGAGAGGGGATTGGGAAGATTGCTGGTTTGTTTGAGAGACTCATGGTGTAGAATGTCTGATAGACTGGCCCAATATCGACTACTGAAAGAAATGTTTGAGGATTGTTTTTTATTAAAATTCTTAAACTACAAAATTCTCTGAGCTCAAGGAAAGGGTGTACTGAAGCAAGATTAAGCATACAGAAGGATTTTTCATTTTATTAACTTCTGTGTCATCTATACCTTCAGCTGTCATGGTACTAACTTCAGAGAACCGATATTATTGTCATCTCCTTGGGGAACCAGGAGAAGACAGAACTCCCAGAGTCTATTTGTGTCTTGGTCACCTGTTCACTTGCTGTAACACTTGGCATCTCTCGTAATATTTTCATTCTGCTGTGCTTTCAAAATGAAGGAACTATGGTCGTCTTTTTGAAAGAGGTATTGTGGTAGACTAATTCAGGTTTGAGGAAAAGCCTGATCTGATTCCTATGGTAATAGTGTGGTTCGTAAGTTGCTTTGCAGTCCTAGAGTAAGGAAAGTCTGTGATTTGGCTTGATTTGCCTGTATTTCTGTAGTCTGTTTCCCTGGCTGAGAGGGACTGTAGGAAAACTGGGAAGTAAACCTATTCTGGATAAATTTGACAGGTACTTTTACTTGTGTAAGGGGGGAGGAGGGGAGGGTGTTATTGATCCTGCCAAATCATTTGAGTCAAAGGTGGTCACATAACGTTGTTACGATGAAATACTGAACAGCTAAGAATTGTTTGGGATTCCTTGATTTCAAAGTCTTCAGCTTGCTTAGTCCTATGGAAAGCTCTAAAAGCATCAATCCTGTATTAAAGATACCAAAAAAAAAAAAAAAAAAAAAAAAAAAAAAAAAAAAAAAAAAAAAAAAAAAAAAAAAAAAAAAAAAAAAAAAAAAGAGAAAAAGCTAATGTCAGTTAAAGTATTAATGAAAGCTTCTGATTTTAATGGCTTTCATTCCTGTGTCCTGCAACTAGGTGAGATCTGTCTGATCCTAATTTTAAATACTGTAGAAGATGGTGATGACTGTCCTCAGAGAATGAAAAAGCAGAAATTTAGGTTTCAGGTTGGAGCTGTTTTGTTTTTGCCTTCAAGGAAGCTGAATTGGCGTCTGCAAATAAAAGCAAATGTAAAACCGTGCAGAAGTGAAAGCAAACATCGTGGCGCACTCATATCTGCTGTTGACTCTTGCTTGTAACATCACTTCTGGAGAAAGGTGACCGTACAGCCTTAGCTACCAAGACCTCACAAATATAGCAGGCTGTTGTCAAGTTAAGATGATGCTTTAAATTGCCTCTCTGCTTAGAGGCTTTCAGGAGCATAGCCAAAAAAAAAAAAAGCAGCCCTGTGTAGGGTAGCTAAACTCTTCTAAGTTCCGTTTTAAAAGAAGGTAGAAGGAAAAGGACATGGGAGCTGGGATGAAGGCAGGAATACAAGTTCCATGTTTGGGTGGTCTCTGAAAGTGGTAACGTCATCTGGCTTCCTCTGCGTGGGAACACAGCTCTGAGGATGATGCTGCGGTAGAGCGTGGTGCCAGATTTTTTTCTTCTGGCTTGTGCCCCCTATTAATTTTGATGTCCGGGGACTGCAAGGTCTTCCCCTCAAACTTTGGATAAAATAACATGATCATCCAATGTGAGCTTAACTTCAGGCATGTTGATTTGGTCCTTGTTTGTCAACCTGTGTTACTTATGTGTTTCACGTGATCAGAGTGCAATCCCTGGGTAGCATCTCGGTACATCTTTTTCATTTGTCTTACTCGTTTTTTGTTCGTTTTAATGCTTCTCCATATTGGGCTGAGTTAAGACTCTAGCCTTTATGCAACATTGCTCCTGTCTTGTTTTTGACAAATCAAGCCCTTGGAATATAACACCTGGTAGCTGTGTGGGTTGAATGCTGAAAAGTATAAGATCATATGCAGGCTGTAAAACGCCACACTGCATCCAACCAAGTAAATGTGAACTCTACTGTATATGCTGCAATACTGCGAAGATGTTGTTGTAGGGGTTCTGTCCTGTCTGGATGGGATAAACCCATGTCATTATGTTATGCAAAGGTGTACTTCTGCATTGTCTTTTATTTAATATGTGGAAGGAAAACAGATGATGTCTGGAAAATGAGCTTCCCTGGCAGAATTTCTCTTGTATGCTCTGTTCTCAAATGTGTCATAACTGTTGATGAAAACACTAGCAATTTGCAAAGGCACTCCATATAACTGCCTTGGCAGGGGGGTGGGTAGGCAGGAAAGAGCAATATGGCAGATAATGGGGCAGTGGACCTTGAGCCACTGTGACAGTGAGCTGCTGAGGGAGTTAATTTGCATTAGTTAAAACCAAAATAAACTACTGCTCTCAACTAAAACTGCAAAAGCCATACAGATTTGATTGCATTCTTCTCTAGCAATCTCTATACAACAGTAGATACAGAACCCATGAAATTATATACTGGAGTTTTTGGTTTTGTGTGTGGTGTTATTTTTTTAAATAGCTTTGTGGTGATTGTTCTTCTATCAAATCCTCTTTTTTTTTTTTTTTTTTTAAAGCTGGAGAACTAAGTTTGTTTAAAAATAAAAAAGTGCAAATGGAAATACATTCAGTGAGGGAAAGGTCTGTGAAGGTTAATATGTCTGGTTTAGTTGGTTTTTTCCTTGTATTGAGCTTATTGGAGGGATTGCAGCGATGGGATGACAAACTGGTGACCAAGTTTACCTTTTTAAAGGTTTTTTTAATCCTTTGCTATAGGATTCGTGATCCTGGGAGAAATAGCTAACTCTCTACACCTTGCCTTCTGATCCAGTACCATGGCTCTTTAAGAAGAGTGACTGTTAAATAGTCATTTGAAAAGTTGGGGGAGCTTAACTTCCTTGGGACACTTTGGTGTTAAAGGTGAAAAGATTTAGAGTTTTTCTTGCCTAGTGAAGGTACAGGTTATTTACAACAAAGTGATGTTCTCTCAGTCCCTGGGGTTGTGATGAAGATTACTTCTGGGTATTTTTTGTGAAATCCTCTTTACTTTTTTTGTGCTTGGAAACTCAAATGTTGCAATGCCCTGGCTCTGTGGGACTGCAGGCTCTGTCTTGTCTCTTTGCTCAGCCAGCTCTGGGACTGGATCATTGCTGGCTGTTTCAGAGAAACCAGTCAGTTATAAGCTTAAGAAACAGATCCTTTTAAATGCACTTGGTTTGGTATGTCATAAAGAACCAGCTTAACTAATTGCATTTTAACCCACAGCAAGAGGAGCCAGAAGTCCAGCTTTGACAGATGTTCTTTGCTTTGTTTCCCTTCAGCAGCTCAGAGACCTTCAGAATGAGTCAGTTGCCCAAATGTAGGCATCTAGTGCTGCTACAGTATTCAAGACCCTGTACAGGACTAACAGGTATGATGTAAGGTGCAGGGGAAACCTGCACCTCTCTGCAGTTGTGGCAGGAGACAAAGCAAGGCACTTGTGCATATTGAGAGGAACAGTAGGTGCCTGTGATCGGGCATCTGAATTCCTAAATCTCCTCTACTTTTTCAGCCCTATATATCCCTCACTGTCCCTGTACTCCATCGTGATAGTACAGGATGGCGGTGTCCTTCAGGGGTCTGTATTGGGACTGGTACTGTTGAATATCTTTATTAATGACATAGACAGTGGGTTTGAGTGCACCCTTGGCAAGTTTGCAGGTGACACCAAGCCGAGTGGTGCAGTTGATTCGCTGGAGGGATGGGATGCCATCCAGAGGGACCTGGACAAGCTCGAGAAGTGGGCCCATGTGAACCTCATGAGGTTCAACAAGGCCAACTGCAGGGTCCTGCACCTGGATCAGGGCAATCATTGGTATCAGTACAGACTGGGTGATGAATGGATTGAGAGCAGCCCTGCAGAGAAGGACTTGGGGGTACTGGTGGATGAAAAATTGGACATGAGCCAGCAATGTGCGCTCGCAGCCCAGAAGGCCAACCGTATCCTGGGCTGCATCAAAAGAAGCGTGGCCAGCAGGTCGAGGGAGGTGATTCTGCCCCTCTACTCAGCTCTGGTGAGACCCCACCTGGAGTACTGCGTCCAGCTCTGGGGCCCCCAGTACAAGAAAGATGTGGACCTGTTAGAGTGGCTCCAGAGGAGGGCCGTGAAAATGATCTGAGAGCTAGAACACCCCTTCTATGAAGAAAGGCTGAGAGTGCTTGGGTAGTTTAGCCTGGAGGAGAGAAGGCTTCAGGGAGACCTTATTGTGGCCTTTCAATACTTAAAGGGGGCTTATAAGAAAGATGGAGAGAGACTTTTTACCAGGGCTTGTAGTGTGATAGGACAAGGGGTAATGGTTTTAAACTAAAAGAGGGTAGAATTATATTAGATATAAGGAAGAAATTATTTAGTATGAGGGTGGTGAGCCACTGGAACAGGTTGCCCAGAGAAGTTGTGGGTGCTTCATCCCCGGAAGTGTTCAAGGTCATGTTGGATGGGGCTTTGAGCAACCTGATCTAGTGAAAGATGTCCCTGCCCACGGCAGGGGGATTAGAACTAAATGATCTTTAAAGGTCCCTTCCAACCCAAACCATTCTATGATTCTATGTTATTACAACATTTTTAGTGAAATGCTGAGTTCCTCTTCCAGTAGTATAGGCTACATTTTGTTTCTAAATCTGTGAGGGTAGATCTGAAGCACTCTTCTCATGTTCAGCTTTGTAGCTTGCCCTGCTCCCACAACACTGCTCAACTTTGCCTTTGTTCCTTCCATAGTGTTTCTACCTCTACACCTTTTGTATCTGTCTAAAAATGCAATTTAAACTCTATTCTGCTGTTTTGCTTGCTCTGTTGTATAATTGCATCAATAAAAGTCCTCTTCTAAAGAGCACTTCACAAAGCATGTGTCTAGATTTGCAATGCAAAGTAAAATCTTCTTGTACAGGAGTCCTATGATCATTTAATTCTCATGAGTGATGGCACGCTGTCTCCCACTAAGATTGTGGGATTGCTTTCTGCTCCCCAAGAGTCTGGGAGTTATAGTTGCTTTTGAATTTTTTTTTCTTCTCTCTCTCTCTGCATAGTTGCTCAGTAGTTTCTTCTGTCATGTTTATGACTGGCTCATGTAATACATTCTGGACAGCAACATTTACCAGAACAGATGAAAGACATTGTAATGAAAATAACACTTTCTGGTGACAATGCCTGTCAATCTAAATATGTGTCTGCTTCAACTGTAAGCATATGGATTCATGAGTCCTACAGTGACCAAAGAGGAAACCTCTTTCCAGGCTAGGAAAGCTCTTYGTGGGGTAGAAAAAGTCTGCAGGTAACTGTTCTTGTCCCAGGTCTGTCCATCACTGAAGACAGAAACAATAGAATAACCCCTGGAACACAGGTTTGTAACAGGTTTTCAGTCTATCCTACCTGACCTACAGGAGTTTGATTCTATTTATTTATTTATGTCTCTAGAAGATGATGCTTGATTTTGTAGCATGCTGAAATATTAGGCTGTGCTTTATTCCCTTGATTTTGAGGCTGTGTACTGTGGAAGTTGATTTAGGTGTTAAAAAAAGCTTGCTTTGACATCTATGCCTCTGAATGCCAAATACTTTGCCTTGATCCAGAAAATGCTAGGGGCCAAGAGATCTTATTCTCATTGAAGTGCACCTTGTCAAAACAAAAATTTCAGGGATGGGAGGAGAAAACTGGTCAGTTTCAAAGCACGAATGAAGCATCCCAGGACAGACCTGGGATGTTTGGTCCTGGAGCAGAAACCCTTGTGGTCGGAACTGAATTCTCCCGCCTGTTCAGACGGCTTATTTGGAACGATTTGTGAAATGATAAGTCAGCTGAACTGGGCCTGTGCCTAGTCAACAGAAGTACTGCGAGCAGGAATATGCCTCAAGTCAGTTTTGTTTTTGTTCTTTCAAATGCCTTATTTGAGACTCTGGGCAGAAGCATTCTGCGTTTGGAAATCTGCATTTCCAAACCTTCTTTAGGAGATGCATGCGCTTATCCTTTTTTCCTTCATCTAGCAAGAACAGGCCTTAAGAATGAGGGCAGGTGGGGTGGTGATAAGTGCCCTGTGCTATTATAGATTGCTACGGGATTGAGCACAGCCAACCCTTCCTTCTGAAGCTGTGTAGGTGTGCAAAAGAGGAAGAAAAAGGCAGGAGGGCAGGCAGGCCAGGCTGAGGGACCATGTGATGCAGTGGTTATTTTCAGCTGAGAGAGGAATCCTGAGATTCAGCCTCTGATTTAAAACAAACAAACAAAAGAACAACCACCACCACCACCAAAAACAAAAACCCAAACAAAACAAAAAACTCCACACAGGTATTTTTATACATATTCTTGTCTTTGACAGGAGTGGTGTTTGTTCTTCCAGGATGCTCTTTGGATGGGCTGAAATAGTGTTTTGAAGCTGCTCAGGCAGAGGATGAAATGGAATGGGGGGATCTTGTGTGTTTTGGGAAGTTACTGAAAGCCCAATGTTATATTCAGGACTGGAGGTGTGCTGTCAGTCTGGGMTGAGCAGCTCTAAAGAGACAAGCAGAGGAGGAGTGTCTCTTCTGTGCGTTGATCGGATGTAAGTGCCTGATGAGAGCTTGCTCCTGCAGCTTTGAGTTCAAAAGCTTGATGTCATGAAACTTGAAGTCTTAAAACAGTGACAGAATAGAGGGGTCTCCATGGTTAGACAGCTGGTGAAACGCTGTTTTCAAGATTTGCCTTTATCGAAGTCCTGGGACTTTTTGTTTTTCTTGAAGGTCTTGTCATAAGTGCTAAGCTGCTGCAGCCTAAGAGGAAACTCAGCTGGCAGATGTCGCCAGGGAGTTTCTCGCTGAATCCAGTAGCTCCTTTTGTAGGAGCTCATTTGCTGCTTTTCACTAGCAGGGAGGATGCTGAAAGGTTTCTTTTTCTGGTGCTCTTGAGCTACTGGAGTCGTTAGTTCATTAGTAACTAAGGAACAGAAGCATTTACAGGAAAAGCTCCTAGAAGCTGGCAATAGACTTTTCTCTGAAAGAAGAGTTGTTTTGATTCCCTGTTTGTTTTTTTCTGAAGGGTGAGGGATTTGTCCAGAGTGATCCAACTGCTGATGAAGTATCTTGTAAAATACGACTTGGGAAGCATAATTAATGTTATATCATCTGATCAGTCAAGCAGCCCTACAGAAGGGACCCAGAATAATGACTTTACCCCAAAGGCTCGCTTAGTCTTGCATAATGTCAGATGACGACATTAAACTCGATACTGGGCAACATCATATGGGAAGTGAATGCGATAAATACAGAAATCAGGGGGATGTCAGATGTTCTAAAGTATAATCTCATTTTATGATCTCTGGAAAAGGGATTGCTCAGGTATCTTTACTGATACTTCTTTTGTACTATCTATAGTAGAGACAGCACTGTAATTTTTGATGTACCTCCTCCTTTGATATAGCTTCAGTACTTAAAGGAGAGTAACTGGACTGTTGGAGATGTTGCCTATAATGTATTCAGATTAGCTCATTACACAGAAGTGGAACTAAGTAGTTATAAAATCACGTTAAATCTCACCTCTCTGGGGGAGTGAGGGGAGAGTTTGAACAATAAAGCCTGCTCCCACACTAACACATTTCCAGAATCTCTTTTGGTTTTCAAGAAGCATTGTACTTGAAGGACTGATCCTCAACAGGATTGCTTTGTCGTGGGGTAAACAGTGGGTCAAAGGACTCTATTAATACGAAGTTCAGTGTTGGGTGTTTTGGTTTAGTGTTGGGGTTGGTTTTTTTCTGCAACAGTTAAAGAAACATAACTGTTCCTACAAACTGGTGGTTGGAGCATCAACATTTGCAGGACTTTGACAAATTTATAGTAACTGTTGAGAAATTGGATCTTGACTGATGGGCTTAGGGAGGTAGTAATAGCATCCTGCCATTCATATGCTTTCATATTTACATCATATTAGACGTGGAGAAAAGTGATGACAAATTGGAGGGGGAGATAAGTTTGTTCTGTGAACAGCTAGCCCTGCTGCAGAGTTGTGCTGTGCTACAGCCTCTGTTTTTAAACTTTGGCTCCCAGAGGTGCAGGTTGTGGCAAGCCGAAGTGTCTTGTTAGGTGGGAAAGTGCTTTCAGGAAGGTAACTGTATTTAAGCCCCACACAAATTAATTCATTTAAGTTTGAAACCTGGAAATCATTGTTTCTTGGAGAGGAGGAATCTCATCCCAATAAATGCAAGGTGATATTGGGTCACAGCAAAGCTTTCTGGGGTAGCAGTGTTGTGCTCTGCCCCATTTGGGCTGTGAACCGAGGACAAAACTGTCTCGTAAATTCAAGCTTATGTCCACGCTATGAATTGAATAAACCTGTTAGGTGGCCAGCTTAACTTCTACTCTGTGTTGGCTTTCATTGATGCAGACCTATAGCTTATGCTGACATAACAGATGATTTAGTAAGATCCATATTATACAGGAAAGAATGTCAAGTCAGAATGAGCATAAAGCTAGTAATGTGCAATCTTCACCGATCTTGGACTTAGTTGCTGTGCTGATCCTGAGCAGAATAGCCTTGAAATAATGTGTCGCATTGGACTTTTCAAAAAGGGCAGTAAAGTTTAAAAGTAACTCACTGGTTCTTCTGAGATAAAAGGCAGTAAATGTAATCTGAACCCTCCTCTCATGAGGTAGATATGTCATTGTTACTATCCGAGGGAAGAATACCAAGGCCATACAACAGCGTGGTTCAATGCCACGTTGCCTAGCTTTTGCTTTTGAAGACTAAGATTAGCATTTTGGAGGTCCCAGTGGTTGTAACATTACATATGAGCCTTTAGCGGCAAGTTGGAGTCTTGCTTATTATCCTGAAATGTTAAAAGCATGAAAAAGCTGTAACATAAATGTTCTCATTTAAAAACAGACAGCCAAAGACATAAGAAATACAAATGTAAGGAGGAATTTCTCATTCTGTTGCATGTAAGACTTTTTATATGGTGATGGGAGAAGAGGGAAGAAGATAAGCCCAGCAGTCACCGGCTGCTTCTGAAGCTCTGAGAATTCTCCCTTCCACTCTGAATGACGCCGTTTCATGGTGCATTTTGTCTGGTCTGAGCCCCCTGCAGGTTTATACTCTGTGTGCTCAGATTTCATTGTATTAGAGTAGTGCTTTTGTAGCATTGATCACCTTGGATCTGTGTGGATGCTGTTTTTGTTGCAGAAGAAATAGTTTCAAAGATGTTGAAAAGTGATTAAAATGCTTCCTTTTACAGTAGAGCCTATGAAGACAAATGATGGCTACAGAAAGAGGCTTTCCTATAAAGGTGTTAAGGATTTGTAAGGAATTCTGTCTTCAGATTGCTGAATGAGCTAATTTGTCACTAGAGATTAATTACGCTTAATTATATACATACACTGAAAGGCTCCCAGTCTCTGTGCTCTTGCCTGTCTTAATTTTTCTACATCCATTTTATGCTCCTTAGGCTGCACCATTACTCACCTCCTTAATGTCCTTCATCCATTCTTGCTTTCTGACTCCTCCACCTTAACCAGTCAGCCATGTTTCCATCCTCTTCTCCTCCACTATCCTTCTGTGATACATTTTCACCACAGCAAAACTACTACTGTTTTTCCTCCCATGGTTGAGTATAACTGGGGGGGAACAAACCCACAACTAAAATGCAAGGACCAGGGCTTTTAGCAACAAAAATATGGTCCTGAATTTAATAAAGCTATTTGAACTTTTGCAGTTTGCTCCGAATTTTGGGTACTGACCCAGGAACCTTGTCCTCATATATGTGTGTTTAGTGCTTTGATGTTGCAGAAGGAATTAAATCACTTTTCAAGAAAATATAGTATCTCTTATTTGACTAACTTCTCACATTGTAAATCTGTGACACTGTATAACTTGTGATTCTTGTTCACGTGGGCCAAAATGTCTGGGAAATGGGGATTAGCGTATATTAAAATAAAATTTAAGTCAACTTGTCTGATAACAAAATGTGGTATTTAGCTGAACCAGAGTAAACTGTTGTGTAGGGAGAACAAATTATGTGGTCTTGGGATTTATATTTGATTGTCTTACTGCAACAGACTATAGATAATAGAAAACTGTCTACCAAATCAGTCATCTCCACAAAAAGGCATGTCTAATTATTTTACTCTTATAGTTTGCTAATCTCCTTGTTAGAGTTGTCTTCTCACATTATGAGAAACCAATATAAGTAAAATGTTTCTACTTTTTCATTAAATGGAGGGATAGAGGCTTGCTTTTTCCTAAGCTGTAATTAAAGCTCATTATTCCTGCATTCATGAAGGCAATAGATGAAAACTTGATTTAGAAGAAAATACTTTAAGGCTTGCTGACTCCAAAAGAGCTAATTTTCTTAGTGCAAGCAGTTTTAGGATATTTTCAGGATATTTTAAAAGGTAGAGTCTTGTTTTTAAATGAAACTCTGTATGCATCTTTATCTTGTAATGGTTTTAAAAGCTGAATTTGGATTAACTTGAGGTGGTCATCTGCATGCATGATCAATAGTTACTTTTTGGGAAGATGTGTGACACTTAGTAGCTTCTGAAATTATTCTGAATCATAGTTTAAGAGTTCATCCTGAAAATGTTCCTTCTAATTCATTTATTAAAGTGTTAACCTGGTGATGAGAGGGTGGTGAAACAGTCCTGTATAACTTCAGTAACCACCCTTGTAAAATGAAGACCTTTTAAACAATGCATAACCTGAAAGTTACTTTTTAAAGACTGCCTGAGAGAAACTTAGGTTTGAAAGTTGTTCCCTCTCCCCATACTCTGGTCATCCATCCTTATTGAGCCTAAGTGGATCTGTAGATGGCATTTTAGTTTTAGGGTTACTGGTTATGTGTTTCTCTAAAGACACCTGTAGACTTTAATTTAGGTGATGATGTGTTTTCTTTCTCCTTCAGGTATGTTGAGCATAGATCACTACGCTACAGGTTTGTGTGTTTCCATAGGCACATGGGATTAAAATTCAGTAGGATGCAATTGTTTTACACTAGGGACTTTAGCACAGGCTTTGGTGGCATTTATTGGCATAGATAAGATGATTTAAATCGGGCACACAAGGGTCAGAGTTTCAAAGATCCACAGGCTTGTGCTTGTTTTGACTTGAGGGGGAGTTGGCTAAATTATTCTAAAATTATGGCCGTGAGGCCCTAGCTACAGTTAAGTTGCATGTAAATATAGGCAGTTATTCTTGAAACACAACACAGGTATCTACTAAATGTTGTACTTCTCATCACGTGTACAAGACCATCTTTGTAATTAAACGTAGTGGCTTAATCCAAGCAGAAGCATGATGCATATGGTGTTTTGTTTTTTTAAACACTTTTTTTTTTTTTTTTAAATCGGAAGGATACAAGAGAAGAGGACTTGAGAGGTCTGTAGTCCAAAGATGCCAGTTCTACTTCTTTTTTTTTATACCAAGGTGATTGCACTGGTGTCTAAATTTTGGTCACGGTGGTTGTAGTGGACAGCATTCAGTTTGGCTTTCCTGAAATGCAGTGTAGGTTTAAAATGACTTCTTAGTTTTAAAACAATCCTTCCCATGCCTTGGTTTCCTTCTAACCATCTGAAAAAGGTTTAGAAGCACAAATGGAAAATAAAAACTAGCAGTTGAAGCTGTGAGGGTAAAATTGCAAGGATTATTTACCCTCATGCTTCACTTAATAAATTGATCGACAGCTGGGATTAAACGAACTTTCTTCCACTCAGTGTTAGTGTGTGGTACCATTAGGTTCATGCTGTTGATTGTACGTCTGAGACATCCATGCTGGGCTTTTCCCTGGAAAAAGAATGCTGAGTTAGCTGCATTATTGATCACTTACAACCTGCTAATCCTGACATTTGTAATTCAGTTTATATGAATGCGGAGAGGGGAGGGAAGGACTGATGTCTCTTTACTTAAATGCAATGAGTAAGTTGGGCCTCTGTGAGCCAGGTGGGGCATCTGCTAGGGTTGAGCGAGCAGCCAGCGCTAAATTTTGCAGTTTAATAACAGCTAATTTCCTTTGTGCTCGGACAGAGTTTGTACATACTTTTCCCCTGCCCCCTCAGTACTTGGGGCAGCTGGTGGAACCTGTCGCCTGTCAAACTGTGCAAAAAAGGAGGTCCCTGCTCTTTCTGTGGTTTCAGGAAAAATATGCTGGATGTGGGGAAAAGCTGTTTTTCATGGAAGAAAAACTGAGCTGGAAAACCTTTCATCCATGTTCTGGAAGAATGCTTGGGGAATATCTGCTGAATACAATGAATTAACTTTCATTATAGCAGAAATACTGCTGTTGGAAAGAAAACCTCTCCTAAAAGGACTTGCTGCTGTCCCTGTCTTTTCACGATGTAATAAATCACACGACTGGGGCATGTTCAAGAGAGCAAGGCTAGCTCAGTTTGGATTTCAGTGAGGACATGGTATAATTGTTTGTGGGGTTTTTCAGTTCCTCATGGTACAAACAGAAAGGGATTTCTTTTGTTGCAATCAGGCAAACACATAGCATCTTGTACCCTTTCTGATAAGCAGTGCTGTTTTGGCTTGTGGTAGTCATTTTCACACCCAGGCTGCATGAAAAATACACAGTTTAAATCCCTGCAGTGTCTGAGACTCATGATTTCTCTTTCAGAGTTCAGATGGGTCCCTCTCTGGGGTTATGCAGAAGTGGAAGGAGTATCAGCTCCAATGCCTGAAATATTTGTATGAGGCACCCCCCATCGCGGCAGGTAAGCCTGCTTGGTAGCAATAGGATGTATTAATTTTTAAAATGCATGATAACAGTAGCAAGGGAGTGATTATGAACTTGAAAATACTTCTCCAGCTTACTTTCCAGTCCACTTCTTTATCCCATTTGCTTCCGCCTGCTCTCTGTGGTACTCTTCCCTCTGCTGAGGAAGCGTTTTATAGAACAGTTCCATTGTAAAGATGTTAGTCTTTAGGTCCAGAGTGTTTTGCAGTGGCAAGTGGTGGCTGCAGCACATCAAAGCAGCACACAAATGTAATGCCCCTGAAACCTTTTTAGGGGTCACGGTTGAGAGAGCACACAGATGTTAGGAAATCTGAAACTGTGCTGTTCACATTGACCTAGCAGTTTGTGGGCCTTAAAGTTGGTATAAATTATTTTGAGCATTGTAAAAGGTTGAAAAGGCTTAAAAAGAAAAAAAAAAAAGTGCCTTAGTGAAAATGAGAATGCAGCTTGTCTTAGCAGTTGAGCTGCTGTAATGTGCTGAGAGCAGCTGCAATGTGCCAGCATTGTGGTGTTTAGAGGACACTGGTGACTTGTCAGTGACACTCACAACTGGACACAGTGTGGCCTTTTCTATGCCTCAGTGCTTTTGTGACACACTGAGAAAGATAAGACGGGCCTAAAGTTGTATCTGTGAAGAATTATTTCAAAACTGTTAATTTTCCTTCTCTTAACTACATTATTATGGCAGAGTGAGAGCAGTAGCTGGTGACAACGACGGCAGGGAAACATTCATCTCCCTCCGCTCCATTATCCTGTTGAGCGGTTGAGTGCTGCCCTCTAAGAATGACAGTTTAATAAATCTGAAGTTGAGGTATTCTCGTGTTGCTTAAGCTGTAATGCAAAGTTATGGTTGTGTGTGGGTATTTCGTTGATGGATCTATGTATTAGGCTAGACTTTCCATCTGCATGACTGTGAACCAGTCTCAGGAATGATTATCTACAGTATTCGTAGCAAAAATGATTTTAAATTAAACTGAGACACGTAAGGCTGTAAAAGAGAAAAGATGGGAATGGATCAGTATTGATTTACCTTTCTTGTCCCTTGATTTAGTCAAAGACCCTACTGTGTTTTTCAGTTCCCCCCTGAAACAACAGTTTCTTGTGTGGGGATAAACTCTTTTGGACAAATAAATCTCGTTTAAGTCCACATCAAAGCTTAATTGCATAATGCTGTTATGGCTTGAGTGCACGTGTCCGTGTTTCCTTTTATCTTCTGCTCTTTGGTCTTTTCCTCCTTGCAGTATTAATATAAGGCAGTGGCATGACCCTCCCTTCCATCTCTCTGCAGAAGGCAAATTCTGCAACAGGACATTTGACAATTATGCCTGCTGGCCAGACGGACTGCCCGGCACCTACGTGAATGTCAGCTGCCCCTGGTATCTCCCCTGGGCTAATGCAGGTAAGAGCCTTTCCTTATAGGCACAGCTTCAAACCAACCCTGTTTTCCTTGCACAGTCTTAGGAAGGATAAAATTGGCTTGAATGGCTATGAGTGCAGTCAGTTCTCTGCAACATAAAAGTAGGAATGGGGCTCAGTATGATACGCTCTTTATCTCCATTTAGCAAGAGAAAATGAAAACGAGAGAAGAGACCGTTCTTAAGGGTTGCATTTATTTTGGATTTTTGTGCTCCCATCTGTTTTTGCTGCTTGAATAGTGGTGACTATTAATAAAATAGTACTGTGGTGCTTGTTGAAGACTATCTAACAACAATAATGGTGTAGTCTGAAAACTGAGATGGAAGTAGCAAAGCTAGACGGTAGGTCGTCCTGTAGTAGATAAAGACAAAAAGGTCTAAAGTGAAAGTGTTTTGTGCTGCTTCCTGAGATAAACTTATTTCTCAGAATGCTGCAAGATGAAGGCATTGTCAGTGGTTGCAAAGACTTTTTTTCTCTGAAGGACTGACTGTCACCTTTAGATTTTACACCCTTATGTACACGTACACTTGATGCCACTTGAAGGCAATGTGTATTAGATTGCTTTGTCTAGTATTCTGTCTTTGAAACCAGTGACTTGTACAGCTTGTTCTTTGTGAAGACCTTTCTACGCTTTGAAGCCTAAATGAAACAGTTTATTAACTAGCTACCTTAGTGTGGCAAATTGGCTTTGGCCCCTGTTAAGGGACAGAGGATACTGGTTAATGAGGATGTATAAATCTGACTGCTGGACGTATAGATGGTTTAAGTGTGGAGTACACGTAAGGGTTGGTACGAAGGGATTTCAGGAATGAGAAGGAAAAGGAATGGGATGGGATGCTCGGAGGGTACTTAGATGTATTGGATAATGTGGGACCTGGGCATGATGCAAATGGTATGGAATAAGGGGCGGAGATTCTACTGGGTCTGGCTGGGATGGAGGTAACTTTCTTGACAGCAGCCCATATGGTGCTGTTCTTTATATTTCTGGCTAAAGCGTTGATAATGCACCAGTGGTTTGGCTGTTGTTGAACAGTGCTTGCGCGGCATCAAAGCTCTCTCTCCAACCCATGCCCTGCCCAAGGCCAGTAGGCTGGGGGTCGGCAGGAGGTTGGGAGGCGACATAACTGGGACAGCTGACCTGATCTGACCAAAGGGATATTCCCTACCATAGGACATTGTGGTCAGCAATAAAAGCTCAGGGAAAGGGGGAAGAAGGGGGTGGAGGCACTCATGGTTATGGTGTTTGTCTTCCCAAGTAATGGTTATACATGCTGAAGCCCTGCTTTCCAAGAAGTGGCTGGACATCTGCCTGCTGATGGGAAGCAGTGAATAAATTCCTTATTTTGCTTTGCTTGCACGTGCAGCTTTGCTTTCCTTATTAAACTGTCATTATGTTGAAGGGGGGGTGGTGTGTGTGTGTGTGTGGGAAATCCTCACACCAAAATCAAAATGTCATCGCTACACTGACAAAGGTGGACAATTTACACACACAATAAAACCCCACCCCTCATCCCTTCACCGCTTTACAACCACAAAAGATTCCCCACAATTATTCCCCTCTCTGGCAACGTCCAGTCCCAGTTTTGCCCGTTACCTCTCCCAGTTACTGTCTTTATCTTGACCAATGAGCTTTTCCATCTTATTTTCTCCCCTGTCCTGTTGAGGAGGGTGTCACGTCCCGCCTGTGCGGGAGAGGTGACTCGGATTCGCAAATTCCCTCGGTATGGATTAAGGTGAAACGACACTCAAGGTCTATACATAAGCAAAGACTTTTACTCTATAGCTAGGCTCATTGGTAAATAATTGGGTAACAGAAAAGCTTGTTGCTCTCCACTGCTGTGGGAGTTTATGAAATAATTGGGTAGGAGAAAAGCCTGTTGCTCACCACTGCTGTGGGAGTTTATGCCTTGTGTTACTTACTAGGAAAAGGTAAAAGAATAAAAGAAAGAGAGGAGAGAGCGAGAGAAAGAAAGAGAGAGGAAGAGATCACCGGTCCAGGTTCCAGCGCTGGTCCAGCCAACGGGGGTCTCTGGTCTGCAGGAGCGCTCCTTCAGAAGTTCCCGAAATGAGTCCCAAGTCCCCAGATCGAAAGTCGAAAGAGAGAAAAATCCCCAAGGCACTTGCCTTCCCCTTTTATGCCCGCCGTTCACTTCAAACTGCCCCTCTGCTACGGGGGCAGTTTCTTAGTTTGCTTCTATTGGTTCTTGTATATCTTGTCTTCACTTAAAGTCACAGTGTCCTTTCTTTTTACTGCGCATATTCAGTGGGGAAGGGGCTTTGTTGGGTAGGGGGCTTTTCCTGCTGGTGGGTGGATTTTTTAGTGTGCTAATTAGGATAGTTCGCTCAGTTCAAGTAGTTGTTTCTTTGGTTTTATCAGTAGTTCTTGTTYTCTTAACGCTTATCTGGATACTCCCTTATTTGGCCAACTTACGGTGTCATCATATTTCTTCTCCCAAGGCCAGACCCAATTAACTCTCTACAGAGGAGCCTTCCTGGGATTCACCACCCCTCAGTCTTGTGAATGTTTGAGACGTTCCTCGGACAGGCTCAGGGGATCTCCACCCCCTGCTGCCTTATCAAGTTTTGTCTCTTGTCGTTGGAAAACAGTTCTTTGTTCCAGTAGGTTACAAGTTGGCCTTGGTGTTAGCTGCCAGTTGGTCTCTTACAGAGGGGGAGTGGCTGGGTGGGCGTTTGGCAGCTGGCCAAGGGCAACTCATCACATCCACCATGGTATCTCCAGGGGCTGCAAGGAAGTCTCTGCTCTGGTGCCTGCAGCACCTCCTCCCCTCCATCTTCTCTGACCTCAGTGCTCACCAGGTTGTTTCTTACACTTTTTTCCTCACCCCTTGCTGCCAGGCAGTGTTTGGCCCTTTCTTGCATAATTTCCCCTGAGGTGGCACCATCTTGGCTGAGGGGCTCAGCTGTGCCCTGTGGTGGGTCTGTTGGAACTGGCTGTGTCCAGCATGGGGCAGCTCCAGCCTCTCCTCACAGAGGGCCACCCTGCAGTCCCCCACTGCCAACACCTAGGCACAGATGCCCAGTACACTTGGTAACCTGCTGTAGCACTTAATGGCTCTTACTGTTAAGTGGGAGAGATGCTTGGAAATGTACAAATTTGGTGATGGGGGCGGGGGGGGAATGTCAGGTCAACTATCGCAACCCTTTAACTCTCTGGCTAGTTTTAAGCTTGTCTCAGAGGTAAGTCCCTAAAACAAAATTGCTGAGTCTGGATTTCTATTTTCACGTTAACTTGGTGCATCTTTTAGATTAGGGTTTCAAGGGAGGAGATGGGAACCAACATTATGGTGTACTTAGTGGTTAGGGACACCCGTGGTGTGTGTGGGAGAGATGATCTGCTCCACTCTTTCTGCCCCCGTGCTGTGGGGTCCTGCTGCCACTTGGTTACCTCTTCAGCCTTGCCTGCTTTCCTAAGTGACCTGCATGCTTTGGCAGTTTTATTCCTGTCTTGTTTGTGCTGAATATCTGTGTTGGGGTGACTTCCCCCCCCCCCCCGCCCCAGATGTATTGCTCTGTATTCTACCGGGTCAATATTATGCTTCTGTGTCCATATTTCTAACTTCTGCACATCTTTTGTATTATCTCAACTGTCTTGGTAGTAACTGCCAATTGATAACCTCTGAAGTTAAAATGCTGTTTGCTAATCCTCTTCAGATTATTAATAAAGATGTTATGTTTTTAGAATGCGTAAACAAGCTTTTATAAATGTATGAAATTAATATTTACCTCATAATTAATTGACATAAAAATATCAGGTGCTGCAGAATTTTTTCCAATAATGCTAATCTTTCTGGATATCTAAAACTCTTCACAGGATTAAACTTCTTTCCTCTAAACCTGTTTACTTGCAATCTTCAAGACCCTGGACGCAGTTATTTTGACTTCCAACTGCTCTTGAAACATCACTGCTGGAGAGAGCCAAGGTTTAACACAACACTGCAGATTAATAAATTATTGGAATGTGCAATATCTTTCGTACTTTTGGAAATAAGTTTTTTTTTTTTTTAAAAATTGTCCTGAAAACAATGTTTGTTTCAGTGAAAAGAATAGCAGCATTTTGTGTAACACCTTGCTAGGGAGGATTGGAAAAGTACTTCAGAACATCATTAAACCTCTGGACGTACTCCCTTGTTGTGCATACTGTGCATATACCACAATCTCTGTTTTATCAGTGAGGAATAAGAATGGAACAATGAGGCCTTTCATTGTGTAATATAAAACAAGAAGTTTGTATTGGTGCCAGGTATGCAATTTAGGAGCCTGAATTACCATGACCTGATCCTATTTTGTGACGTCTTGTGGGGTCATGTTCAAAGTGAATGCTAATGGGCTGCCATGATGAAGAAGTAACATCTTTATAATGGAAGATGTAGAGCAATAGGAAATCGGACACCCTGTGATTTACAGTAATCACTAAAGCATGCTTATTACTTGTTCTTGCTTAGCCCCCTACTTGGAACTTGAAATAGATTCTAGCACTGCAGGGCTTCCATCTCTTCATCTGATGAAGATGGAGAAAATGAAAAGATGAGACCTTGTTTGGGAAGTACCTTCAAAACTTGTTCAGTGAAGGTCATCATTAAGTATGAAGTGCTTCAGCCAAGCTTACTCATTTGAGATTGCTGTTCCTTTGATTAGGAGTCAGGTTTTCAAGTGCGTAAAAAGTTTTCTGGGGGACTTCACACCATACCCCCAGAAATCTCCTGGGGAATAAATTGAAATGCTTGAAACTGAATACTGCTTATGATGGGGTACTGCAACGGAGCAAGCATTGAGTGCAAGTCTCTTTATGACCTGGCTGTTTCTGTAAAAAGTGTAGAAGAGTTGGAAGCAGGGACAGGTGACCCAGGAGGCATATAGAGACACTGATCATTCAAGGATAGGATTAGGAAAGCCAAAGCCCTCCCAGAATCTGACAAGTGATGTGAAGGGCAACAAAAATGGCTTCTAAAGAGATATGAGAGAAAACTTGGATCTACTGCTGAATGGGGCAGGAGGATCTTGTGACAAATGATGGGGAAATGACTGAGGTACTTGCTGCCTCCTTCGTCATGGCCTTTACTAGTAAAACTTGCCTTCAGCAATCCCAGGCCCCTGAGATCAGTGGTAAAGTCTGGAGCAAGGAAGATTCACCCTTAGTGGAGGAGGATCAGATTATGGAACACTTAAATGGGACATACACAAGTCCATGGGACTTGGTGGGATGTACTAACAAGTGCTGAATGAGCTGGTTGATGCTATTGTGAGGCCACTCTTGATTGTCTTTGAAAGGTCATGGCAATTGAGGGAGATTCCTGAGGACAGGAAGAAAGCAATTGTCACCACTATCTTCAAGAAGCTCAAGGAGGAGAATCAGGGGAACTATAGGTGATCGGCCTCGCATCAGTCCCCAGGAAGGTGGTGGAGCAAATAATCCTGGAAACTGTTTCCAAACACATAAAGGACAAGAAGGGGATTGGGAGTAGTCAGCATGGATTTATGAAGGTGAAATCATGCTTGACAAACCTGATGAGATGACTAGCTTGGTAGATAAGGGGAGAGCAGTGGACGTGTTTATCTTGACTTTAGTATGACTTTTGATGCTGTCTCCCATAACATCCTCATTGACAAACCGGTGAAGTGTGGGTTAGACAAATGGACAATGAGATTAACTGAAAACTGGCTGAACTGCTGGACATACAGAGTTGTGGTCAGCAGCACAAAGTCCAGTTGGAAATCGGTCCCTAGTGGTGTACCCCAGGGATTGGTAGTAGGGCCAATACTGTTTAACATCTTTATTAATGATCTGGATGATGGAACTGAGTGCACCTTCAGCAAGTTTGCAGACCATACGAAACTGGGAGGAGTGGCTGATACACCACGTGATTGTGCTGCCATTCAGAAGGACCTTGAGAGGCTGAAGAAACGGGCTGACAGGAATCCTGTGAAGTTCTGCAAAGGTAAATGCAAAGGCCTGCCCCTGGGGAGGAATAGCTGCATGCACCAGTACTTACTGGCTGGAAAGCAGCTTTGCAGAAAAGGCCCTGGAGGTCCTGGTGAACACCAAGCTCAACATGAGCAGCAATGTGCCCTTGAGGCAAAGAACACCAACAGCTTCCTGGGCTGTATTAGGAAGAGCATCACTGGCAGCTCAAGGGGATGATCCTTCCCCTCTCCTCTAAGACACATCTGGAGTGCTTTGTCCAGTTCTGGGCTCCCCAGTATGAGAGAGACATGGACATACTGCAGCAAGTCCAGCAAATGACCATGAAAATTATTAAGGAATGGGAGTGTCTCTCGGATGAGACGAGGCTGAGAGAGCTGGTATTCTTCAGCCTGGAGAAGAGAAGGCTCGGGGGGATCTTATCAATGTGTATGGTCACAAATTGAAATACAGGAAATTTCCTTTAAACATAATTATTTTACTGTGAGGTTGGTCAAACACCTGGAACAGGTGACCCAGAGAGGTTTTGGAGTCTCTATCCTTGAAGAAGATGGTCACAGCTTGACTGGACATGGACCTGAGCAACTTGCCCTAGTTCACCCTGCTCTGAGCAGGGTGTTGCACTAGGAAATCTCCAGAGTCCCCTTCCAATCTTGGCTTTTTTGTGATTCTCTGTTTCTGTTAATTTTTTTAAGATGATAAGTCTTGGTAACCTAGTTACTGTCAGGTGTTACAAATTTCCATTGGTGTCAGCCAGAATAGGAGATGGGGAAAAGAATTTGCATGGGAAGAGTTTGTAATGCTGGAGCATTCCTTGATCAATTACAGGTTTTGCAAACCTTATACTTTAACAGCTTTTATTCTTGTTTGTGTCCCACTCTTCTTGTCCTAGTGGCTGTCAGTCTTGAGCCTGCCCTTCTGCAAATCTCAACAGCAGATGTAGCTCAGTAGGTTGCCTAGCAGAGTGCCAAGCCAAAAATGATGTGGAGAACTTCTTACCTGCTCAGCAGGTATGTGCTGTGTCACTAGTCCAACCCCACATGATGTTAGTAGGTTCTTGTCTCTACTTGCTGCCACAGAGGTGCTCACTGAGGTGTAACTTTCTTCTTGCTTCCTTAATGTGGCAGCTTCTGAATCACTGCCTGCATCGTGGGCATGGGTTCAGCAGTAATGCTTTCTCCTGGTCTTTGGATTGCTCATTTATGTCAAGGTACAAGAGCAACTGCAGGGAGATGCGAATCTGTTCATTGAAAAACTTGAGAATAAAACTGGTGTTCTCAGTGCTGTACATCTATTTAGACTTCTGTGCATACAGAGACTCAAGAACAGTCTTTCACCAGACAAATCTATGGAGGATGAGCCTGCAGGTCTTTTATGCGAAGCAATGTGTGCAGTTGCAAGGTTTTGTCTTCCAGCATCACTCGCCTTGTGATGGCAACATTGGTCTTCTGCCCTTTTTGAAAGTGCTGCTTGCTAAGGCAGCCTATAAAGTACAGCAGAGACAATTGATACTGTCCCACTTGTGTGTCAAATTACTTTAGAAGCGCTGAGCCTGAGACTTTTTTTTTGTTGTGTTACCTAGCAGGTGTGTCAGCATCCCTGCCAAACTCAGCATTGGCATGCTGTCTGCAAGGATGGAATCTGAAGGCTGGGAATATGTCGGTGATAACTGAATAGAAGAAAGATTGCAACATTAGACCAAGATTTTATGCTTGAAACCGTGTATCCCTGTACTGCTACAGACTTGCTTTGTGACAGGCAAGTGAATTAAACCTGAATTTTTAGAGGAATTTTTGTTTTATAGCTTGCACTGAAGTACTGGGCATTGGGTTGTTGGTGCACTTTTGGGATGTGGCCTGAAGGTTGGTTTATTACATGTTTCTTCAGTGGCAGTTCACTACTGCCTTTTTTCCATCTGTAGCTGTGCAGCAAACTAGATTGGGAATTTCACCCAACTGAAATGTGGGGTTTTGTCCTCATTCCTTTGAGTGTTGCTTGTTTGTTTGTTTTCCCTGCCTCTCCCCTCATGCAGATCAGTTTCCTGATTGGTGTGACTGCAGCTTTAGCATTCATCTGCTTCAAGTATATTGGTCATTATAGTATTGCCTTAACAGGAAATCATGAAATAAGGATATTACAGGTATCTGGGTAATCAGTATCTCACTGAAGCCAAAGGAGCTGAGGTTTAGAGTAGCCTCTGCTTCAATACAGGTTAAACCATTGTCATTGGAATGAGAAATAGGTCGCTAATGTGTCTCACAGCACAGTGGTTTGGTATCATAGCAAATGAGCAGCCCAGACACTGCTGGGCTGTAACTACATGGTAGGAGTTCATAAAGTCATCTGTGTCCCTCTAGTGCCATATAAAATAGCTTTGTGCATGTAGTGAGGAAGCCCTTTGGGACAATGAGAAGCAGTGGCATTGGGGCAAACAGAAGGTGGAGAGGAATCTAATTTTGGTCAAATAAAGCGTTCTGTTCAGAACTCTGTAGTGAAATTAATAAATTTTCTCTTTGGGAAGACTTCTTGTTTTTCAAAGTGGTGTTTTGAAATGCTTTGAAAATATGAAGTGAAATGTCTGGATTATCAAAACAAACGCATGCTTAATTTTTGCTATGCCTTGCTTCCCCACCCCTCAAAAAAACCCCAAAACATACCAAAGCTTTTTTTAGCCTGCTTATACATCTTTGAAAGAGCAAACTACAGCAATTTCAAACCTGTATGGGCTATTTCACTCCAGCTCTGTTTCGCTTGTTTGTTCTTATGTAACTCCCACTGTTGGGCAGGTCTTCATGGGGAGATGCTGAAGTAGCAGGAGGGAGGTTATTGCTAAAAGGATTTGTTCTGTGAAGTTGCCAGCACAGATTTTGGACCACAGCCAAAGCTTGTTGAAGGCAAATTTCACATACTTCTGGCTGCCTGAGTCAAAGCTTTTGCTCCCATATGTGTCTTGGGCCAAACCTTGCCTTGAGTGAAAACCTGCTCAGTTTATGGTAGCATTGAAGTTACACCAGGTAAACTTTGCACATCTTGCTATCCCCATTGTAGTCAGTGAGATTACTAGGAGTTAGCTGTCTCAAAGTCCAATCAGTGCAGAAACCTCCAAGGGGAGCAGTATTCCTTTAAGGGACAGCAGGCACCTCACCTCACTGTCACTGGCTGTGTGCTTTTTCTTGTTACCTTCTTATAATTGAAGGCCAGCTGCCAATAACACCATGTGGATTTGGAAACTGTGGAGCTGCACAATTCATCTTGCAATTATGCCTCCTCTGGGGTTCTGATATTTTATTGTTTAATAGCACTAAATCCTTTTTAATTAAAAAACCTTCCAGAGGTACTAGTTTCAGACGAGTTATGTGAACAGTAGCCACATCAGTTGCTCCTATATGTACTGGGCTGCATAAAGGCTGGCTGCACACTTGCATTAACACAGATGTGGCTGTTATTCAGATCTCCACTCAAAATCTTCTGAACTATTTGAATGCTTTTGTTTCAGCTTAGGACCTGTCTCTGGTTTTGAGGTGTCTGACACCTGAATTGGCTTGACTGCTGGTCTGTATCTGTATTGGTATCTTGCTCTGGCACTGGTGAATTTTGAAGCAACCCCCTGATTGTCCTACTTGCTGTGACTGAGTTAGTTTGAGCAGTTTTGGGGTCTGTTTCTTTGGAAGAAACTAAACGAGAAGCTGTGCTCTAGGTGTGCATTGGATTCTCTTCAGTCCTGGATGGAGACATAAGACCTAATGATTTGTCTGTACTACTATGAAGTCTTCCAATATGACCATACACGGGCCATTGGAGGACTCCTGAGCTACCAAGCTCTCATTAAATCCTGAATGTTTCTTGTGCCAGGTAAAGGGCCAGATGACTTGTATGCCTTTAACTGCTGTTGACCATGAGGCCTCAATGCTTTGTAATTCCCCCTGCTCTCTAGGTCCACGTTTCGCCTAGTTTGAAATCCTTTCCTTTGTTTAACTAACAGTTTCTGTTGTCATTCACCTTTGCTTGAATCACTTGTCTCCTATAATTCACTTTATTTTCTATATTATCCTCTCTTTACTACATTATGTGTTGCAGTGGTGACACCTGCTCCTTTGTTCTCCCAGAAGACCAGGCAAAGTACAGCCTGGGGACCCCTGGAAACAACATAGCTTTTCAGCCTGTGACGTGAAAGACCTGAAAGTCTCTCTGGTGGCAGAATAACCCAGCGGTAATATCAGATGATCTCTGCCTCTGGCAGATGGCTGCCCCTGGCTACTAGAGATGCAGTCAGAGTCTGATTAAATCTAATAAGCTGAAGGGTGTCGTGGAGATCTGGGACCACAGCTGTACTTTGCACAATAGTTTTGCCCAGTCACAGAGGTTGCACAAACCGAGCTTCATGTGGGGGTGTGGTAATGCAGAGGCCAGAGACCAGGTTGCTGTTCCAGAGTACCTTTAGGTGCAAGGACACATCCAGGTCAGCTCTTTCCCATTTCCCCCTGCCGTAACCTACCTTTGACCCTTTTTCCAGCACTCCCCATTCCCCCCCCTCTGGTGTCAGAACTGCTTTTCCTGATGTGTCATTTGGTGTAGGTGTGGGCTCTGCATGAGGCTTTGGGTGGAAATGGGGCATTACCTCAGAACTGCCAAGTGCCGGAGGTTACCAGTCTGACCGTGAGGATTTTATGCTTTTTAAAAGCAGTTTTGCTAGGGCTATGAGCTATAGGCAAACCTTCTCAGGGTGCAGCAGAGATGATTGAAATTGCCTGCGCAGTCCCCACCCTGCATTAGTGGCTAGCTTAGTCCTGGCAACCATTTAAATCATGAACTCGGCAAGCCCTAATACGTCCCTCCTTTGTGGCGTCTTCCCCTCCCCAAAAGCTGTGGTTATAGACTTACACAGTTGTAACGGCATCATGCACAGCAATACTGCAGATCCTATTCCCTGCTACACAAGCAGCAGAAACATAAGTGTTGAAATGGATTTTGTTTGGGATCTGAGAGATTCATCTGTGGTTGTTGTGCCCACCAAGGAGAAGGGCTGAAAAAGGAAAGAGAACCTTGTCACGTTTGTCAAGGTGTTGCCACAAGTGCTTTGGGTCCGTGGCATGCCATATTGTGACCCAGGTGAGAGAGGATTACAAGTAGACTTCTGCCTCGGCGGGGATTTTGGGTCATTGACTGTTGGTGGGGGTGGCCAGTAGTGTAATGCCCTCCCCACAGCAGAGTGCTCCCGGGCTGGGCGGGCGGCAGCGTGGTGGGAAGCAGGCTGGTGGTAAGCACTGGTTTGGGGTCGGGGAATGATATAACCAACTTCATCTATCTGTATCTGTAAGTCTTGCTCAAATGTTGTCCCATGAGCAATGTGGGCCCACCGTCTGCAGGCCATTGGAAAAGCTTCTGCAGCCAACTTTTTCCTAAAAGTGATTTAATGCGTTGCCTTCCCCCCTCCCTGCCCCTGCCATCAAACATGGTCATGGAGAGCTGGTGTTCAAACAGCTGCACTTCTGGGGCATCTGCTGTGCTGCAGGATTAAATCCACTGTCCTGGTCTTCTTTCCTTTCCCCAGGGTTGCCTGTGTTTGGGCACTGTTCAAACTCATCAGGAGAGGGAGTTTGGGGACAGTGTGCCGTAGTGCCACAAGCAAAAAGCAGAAACAGAAAGAAGATGCTTGCTTTTGTTTGTGAGACCTCCTACGGGTAATGATGCCGGGGCGATGAAACGCTACTGTCACCTGTGAGAGGCAGACCAAAGGAAACAATATATGTTGCTTTCTAGAAGGGTCTGCAGAAAACCCTACAGCTGAGGAAGCAGACAACTGTGCAAGAGCTTTCCTTCAGACAGTCTTGAAGTATGTGCATGGCTGGAACATTTGGTTCAGGGGACCGGGTTAAACCTTGTCTGATTTAATTTCTCTCACTTTTTGTTTAATCATCCAGTTTCATAGTTTGAGATCTTGTTAAAATCAAGACAGTTAGCAGATGGCTACATGAGCGTATAGCTAAACTACCTGTTTGTCTTTTAACATGCAAGAAAATAAATTTCACTTCAAATACTGGATACAGTGAAGATGATTAGACATTTATTACATTTCTTCCCTTCTTTGCTCTAATAAAACCAAGCTTCCAGAAAGCTCTCCATAATGCTGGAAAGGGGTGTGACCTTTTTTTCAGTGAAAAAGATGTTGCTTTGCATTTGCTAGCCCATAAGCAATTCAAAATTTATACTTCCTTGCACTAAAAACTGTCTCAAGCTAACTGGCAATCTCAGTTTGCTTAAAAAAATAATAATAAAAAACCCTAGTCTTTCAAGTTCACCTCTGCCTCTGTTTGTTAGTCTCCATCTGGTAGTACACCAGAGAACTCTAGAACATATGCTGCTCATTTCAAGGGTAGATCTAGGGACTGTTTGAAGAAATAATTTTAAAAAATCATTAACAGATAGATATTATTAACATGCATCTATTGTGGGCCATGTGGCAATGCCATTCTCCATTTTATCAATTTTATTTAAATAAATAAAATATATTTTTAAATAAATCGCTGGTTAACTTCAGATTGAGGTACATGCAACAGAGCAGTGGCTTATGAACTTTCAGCTGGGGTGAGATATGTGACTTCCTTTAGAGACAGTGAAAAGCTATATGCTCTGATTCCTCTTCTGCTGCAACCAAAACATGGGCATTCCTCATCAAATGTGTGATAGGAACAGAAGGAGACTTTGCATGTGGCCAGACACTGGAGTGCATATATGGGTGATGGGAGCAGCTGCATGTTGTTCATATGTCAGGTACAGATCTGGTCACCGGAGGCCCTCTAGGAAGACCTTAGTTTTCTGTATTGCTGGACATAGCATAAATGCTGGACAGCCTTGCTGTAGGATATCAGCTTGCTGTGACTGCATCTGGGAGTTAGAGTAGTTGGCAGGACTGCATGTTTTCCACCAACGTTCAGTTATAACTGTATAATGTTTTTGTTTTGTTAAAGTAATTCCTTGAGATGTACTGTCAAGGATATCAAGGCACAGCTCTGCAGAGACATAGCTGAGCCTCATTCTGCAACTGCTTGAGAAGTTTCCCCCAGCTGATCTGACTGTGAATAGAACATTTAAGTGAGAAATAAACAGTTACACGCAGCTGCAAGGAGTATACTGGACTACCTCTGTGCCGTGCCCATGCTAGTCTAGCAGGTAGCTTAGCTTCCAATAGACATGTTTGAGCTCACCAATTACCTTAAACTTCGTCTATGCTCTCTTTACAGGTCTTGCATAACTGAAGTATATGTTATCTACCCACTTCTATTTGTTTGCAGTACCAGTATACTCTGTTAAATGGAGAGACCTCAAGCCTTTCTTCATGTTACTTGCACTTAAGAACTTGCAGTTTTTAATTACAGTGGACAAAGAGTAAACTGAACTAATTAAGGGCCTGAATAAACATAGTGCTTGTGTGTGCTATATTATTAAATGCCTTGCTGAAAACAGCTTATTATCTTTCTGGCTTACTTAAATGTTGCTAATTAGTAAAGTATTGCTCCCCCCCCCCCCCAAGTCCCAAAGATGGGATAAAACATGAATACCTGATCTTAAAACATCATAGGTGGAGAGCAACTTGCTAGAAGAGCCATATGACCTACAGCCCACTTCTTCCTCCCTTTTTCAGGAATCCCTGGCACTTCGCCTTTGGGTGATGGGAAATGCTCCTCTCGCATCCAACCTATATGTGTTCTCTCACATAACAAATATGCTTCTGGTGCGATAGTGAGCTTAAAGGTTGCTTCTTTCTCCCAAGATCCTCAGTTGAATTTGGGTGAAGATACAACTCAATCTACTTACATAGCTATAAAAGTAAATGCTTTATGTAAAGGCGAATCACACTCTTTGCCTCTTGAAATTATTAGCTCTGTTTGCTCTGTGTTTGAATTTTTTATAATATTTTCATTTGACAGAGTAGTCATACAAAAAATGTGGACTGACTTGAAAGGTGTCTGCATGCAAGTAGTCTAATTATAGAATGTCCTCCCTTTCACACCATTTCACAAATGCAGCTTTAACTTGAAAATGTGCTAACCTATACAACGATTGCACTTGTTAATCATGTACACAGTTTTATTTATTTTGCAGTATTATCCTTTTCCACTCGTGTGTTTTGCTGGTAACTTTCCCCTTGAGAGTTTTCTGTAATAGACTAGATTTTCCCTGAGAGACCCAGGTCCCTGCTATGAATTTTGAAAGTATGTCTAATCCTCCTCAAACATGCTCCAAATGTTAACTATTAGGATTCCCATACATCGCTTTACATTTTCTTTGAATAAGAACAAAGTTTTTCTGGGCAACATGTTTATGAGAGAACCTGGGTACATGACTAGTTCAATGACAATAATAATGATAGTGGTGGCTGGCACCTGGCCAGACTCATCTGACCGCTCTGGAACTAATTTACTTTTTGACAGTTAGAATGAGCAGAAATGAATTAGGCAAGAAAAGGATCAAGTGCTCATCAGCATGTTTCCTCTGAAAGCAAAAAACTGGCTTCCACATGCAAAACCTGCCTGATAATTGCCCTGGAGCTTAACGAAGCAGGGCATCAACAATTTCCTTTAAACAGAATGAAAGCATGGCTAAAAACGTGGAAAACATTGTGTTTGTGTGATGAATGACAGTGGGCCTCTCTAAGTTTTTAAAAATGGGAGGTAGGGTTGGCAGTGGATATTCAAGGAACGGATTGCACCTTGGCAGGAAAAGAAAAGTTTAAGTCAAAAGGATTGTATGTCCATCCAAATACCTTTCAAGCAATGAAAATTGAGTGGAAACGAAAATGGAATAGAAAACTTGGGGAAGATTACCAATAGAATGGTGTAAGAGTTCCTGATTTTTAGATCAGTGGTAGGTCCCAACTTTGGGATGGAGGGTAAGAATCAGAGGTTGGTGTAAAGATTGGCTTTCTAATGGAAAGGTAAATCCAGACATAACTGCAGCTTTAGTGGCCTCCAGTCATTATTGACAGGAAAGATGGTGGTTTCCATAATAAAAGCACTTGGTGCTTTTTTTATTATTTGTAAGAGCTTGTATTTAGTAGCTTATAGGTTTGCAGAACTTTGCCTGAGTGAGATTCAACACAATAGAAGTCTGTTTTAAGGCTGACATTTTTCAAGAACGTTTTGTCAAAACCTTGTTTTGCATTTCAGTATGCATACTACTTCTTATCGTGTAGATGCAGCTTATATCTGTAATGTTAGGTCTGCAGAGAGTGTAAGAGTGACGTCTGTAGGAAAGCCTTTACCAGTTGATATGATTTTTCTTTACAGCTTCACATGCTTTAGCTCATGTATACAGAGGTAATAAGCCTTTAACCAATGCCAGAGTGCACAGCTTGCTCAATAAAAATGTATGTCTTCACTCTTTGAAACGCGTGAGATGCTTCATTGTATTTGTTCTGCTTTGAAGTTTCCACTTCCTTTACTTTCTGTAGATAGTGGGTAATACTTGTGGAATTACAGTAATCTCTAAATGAAGCTTGGTGGTTTGGGTTCCTTTTTATGATATGTTTTGCAGTTGCCTGCACTGAAAGCTTCCAGTTCTTTAGGATTTTTTGGTCTGTCTTTATAACTGTCCTGTGAGAGACGATAAATTAGGATTATTGAATCATTGGTTCTTTATACCATTGTTTTTGAGGATAACTAAATACAACTAATTTCCCTGTTGCCAAAGATTGGCAGTTTGTTTGCAGCACCTGGCGTTGGTTTTAGCCTGCATCTTCTGGAGCTTCTTGTTTTGCTCAGAAGCTGCATCAAACAACTGGTGTTTATCTGCATGTGTACTTCCCTCTCCCTCCTAGCTATGCCTATTTAACATACTAGTTATCTGTTGGTTTTTCTCAAAGTTGTTCTTCCTTGCTTTAGCTCAGCAAGCATTATGCTAATGATTTGCCTAGTTGTTTCCTTTTCTTTTAGCTTGTTTTTCTTTTACTGTCTGCATGTTTTGTTTGTTTATTTGGGGTTTTTTTGCTTATTTTTATAAGTCCTTGGAGCATGGGCATAGTAAAATAGATCCCTTCCTCTGCCCTGGGAAGACTTTAGCTGTGTCTTTTGCAGCCTTTTAAGAAAACTTTCTATTGCGTAATTTTTTGCTTCATTTTAACATCCTCTAATGAGATGTCTTCTATTAATTACATTAACTAACTGATCCAATAACTTTAAAACACAAAACCTCTTAGCACCATTTTTACAAGTTTATTATGCATTAAACTTCCAATCACGTTTGTTGTTGCAATAAATTTATTCCAACCCACTTTTATTTATTTTGAACAAAACTTTTAATGGTGCTTTTTGGTATCTTACCAAACCTTCACAAAGCTGTACCATTATCATAAATACTTGTTTTTCATAAACAACCTTCCGTTATTACATTAAATCACATATCTTTTATAGTTCATAAACACTTTCTATTAAGCCTAATGCACACATACATGCATGCATTTTTATGTTGTTTTTTAAAGTATATTTCAAAAAGTTATGTTAGGTTTTAGTGTGGTCTAGCATAGTTAATGCAGCTTTTTCTCAATACAAGTTACTCAGCTGAAATGCTTGGAGAGTATAGCTCCTTTTAGGGTAATACTCTGTGTTAAAAGACAGTATTGTTTTTCAGGAAGATATTTTAATTTTTATGAGATAACTCCTATCCAATGATGTATAAGGTTACAACTTAATGAATGCTTTATGATTTGGCATTGTCTACTTTGCTCACACAACCTTTGTTGGCCACCATTATGCAAGTAGTTTTTAATTATTAAGCTATACTCTATCATTTTTCCACAGTTCTCTTATTCCTTCACTATGCAGAATGGATCTGCTTGTGAGATACCTAGTAAAGGGGGCTCTTCTGTGCAGGATCATTGCCTCATTAACTGTGGGAGTTTGTGTTGAGTGAGGCAAGATATTGCAGAGCTGGCAAGGAAGATCTGTGCACTAGGGGAACTGAATGCCCATGCAGACCAAATTTTGTGGTTGCATAATTTTCTTTGTTGTATAAATCTGGCTTTGCTATGTGACTAGAATATGCAGTTGGATTTGGATTTATTTTTTGGATCATCTGTGTACATATATGAGATAATAGCACTTAGCGTTCATTGGGGAGCTGAATTGGTGGTCTTTGAATGGACCATACAAATAAGAAAATACTGTATTTGGTATAGACTTGGTTCAGCATGCTTAAATATGACTTGACATCTCACAGTGGTAAGGATGAATTGTTTCCCATTAAATGATTTCTCTCTATTCTGTATCCTGAATAAAACAGTGGATTCTGTTGGAAAAAATGTATGGCTGTGTACACATAGAAACAGTGTCGTTGAGTGGAAGTAAAACCCACGTAAGTAGCTTTAGCTTAACGCTTCCTAATTCTCGAATGTTTAGTTTTGTTGTGTTAATTTCATTCCAAAATGAGTATTTTTAAATAACAATTTATATGCAGGCGATATCCCTTGGGTGATGCCAAACAGCATTATCTCCATATGCAGAGCTCTGACTGTGCTTTTTGTAGCACAGCACAGGATTCAGGCACTGAGGATTTCCAGGGCACGCAGGGTGGGCTTGTGCAGCCTGTGGCATGGCCTGCGCTCGCTTAATTGGCTCTCCCCTTGCACCATGTAAAGGTATCTGTTAGGTCTGCGTAAGCTCACATCCATCTCTTGGTAGGAGTGTGGATGCATGACTGACTTTCTCTTGTCGCTCTTCTTCTTTGCAGTAATTTTTTTTTTTTATTGGAAGAGGCTGGAGGGATTCTTGGATCTTTCCAGCTAGGAGCTAGTGATGGGGAAAATTTGCAGTAGGGATGTTCGGATCTGTTTCCCCACCTCTCACCCAAACCATGGAATGTAACTGACAATTATTCTGTTCCTGCTGCAAGAACTTGAAGTGACCACCAACCTTTCTGCCTTCAAGGCAAAATGCAAGGCGTAGCTGGTTTTCAATTTTTTTTTATCGTCACTAAAGCAAAGGAGTTGGGATGACTAATACGCTATGAGGGAGGAGGAATAGTGGGAAAGGTTACTAAATAAAGTACTCGTAGTTAAACTGCCTGTTGAGGTAATATAATTTTGGATGATGTGGCAGCGAGCCCAGCATAAATGCACATTTTGATAAATGTGATTCTTGGACAGTAGTGCAGGCTGGAGCTCCTCCTGCTCCCTGGAGGCTTCGTGATCCGGCTGCTCCCTGGTGTCGTATTTCCAGCTGCATGCTCACAGGCGAGTGCACGAGTCCTGGGTTTAGGATGTCTTCGCTGTAAGCAGCACAAGGATTGGGACTGAGTGACACTTATGCAGCAGCTTTTACAGCCAAGAGTGGCTCCTTTCAGGAGAGCAGTGCCCAGGTCACACCAAACGATAGCTGAACAGAGCTGCTGATGGGTTGCAACCTCCTAAATTCTGATAAATTGTTGTCCCCATCAAAGGGCAAGTTGCTCATTTCGGGAACAAACCCAGTCTGCTTTGAAGACTGTCGTGATGCTCTCATACTACAGAGTCCCTGTTCTACAGAGAAAATTGTTGCCTTTTCCAAAACGTTTCCCCTGCTGGAAATAGAGAATAGGTATTAACAGAGGAGAGGTCTATAATACTTGACAGCAGCCAGACAAAACTGCGGTCTCTCTTGTTCTTTTTCTCATTCTCTCATCTCTCTGCCTGAATAGAATTGATTGAATAGGACATGCTGTAATTTGTTTTTACAATGAATAATGTTCCAGTTTATCCTCAGGGACAGTTGGGTGAGTAATCTCACACCGACCTTGACACCCTGATGTTGTAAAATACAGATCAGGTTGGTTGTTTTAAGCAGAGAAATCATTCGATTTGGTTTTATTTCTAGCTAATAAGGAAATGTTTGAGAGCCTGCTGCCCGTGTGATAACATATTTTCTCCACATACAAAAGTATTTAACTAGTTGTAGTATTTGATTTGATTTACAGGCTCATCAGAGAACTAGATAGATGTTATTAACTTCAGTGCTAACTCTTGGACTCTCCTCTGTCTTTTATCAGTTTACAGAGACTGAGTTTTGGGCATCAATCCATGTTTTAACATGTAATTCTAATGAGGTGTGATTGACACTGTTCAAATAAACTGGCATCATTAAGCTGCTGTTCCAAAGGTTGTGCAACTTTGTGAGTGGATGCATTTAGCTTACAGATTAAATAAAATCAGATTCCCTATGCACTGGCTGTAGATTTTATTTTTTTGTTTGTTTGCAGAGGATGATAGCCAATTCTAGAATGTAATAATCAGTGTGATTTGAAACATTGACTATATAGTAACAAAAAGCATTACAAGACAGGAAAAAGGTATTGTAGGATAGCAAGGAGGCAGCAACCACTCGAACCTTCAAAAAAGATTGTTCATCATGCTGATCTGTTAGAACTGAAGCTGATCGTTGTATGTTTGGTATTTGCACTGCATTAAAGGTAAGAGGGCCTGAGTCACTCTGCAGAATTCAGGCATGGACAAATGTGAGTCACCTCTGACTAAGCCACCTGCAAGCAAGAAGCTGAAATTGCTCAGCAGGTGAGGGGGAAGCTGTGTGCGTGCCTTCCTTCTGTCATGGCACACAGGCAACCTCCAAGCATGTCGTTGTTAATTTGCCTCCGTATGTATTAATAACTGATTTTTTTTTCAGCAATGGCTTCACATGAAAGCTGAAGGAAATGAGATTCCTGGTGAGCTTTGGATCAGGCCCACGGCAAAGAGAGAATGTGTACGAATACTATCCCTTTATCCATTTTAGGACGTTGAAGATCTCTGCCATCCTCAGCCATGATCAGCTGTGCAGAGAGGGAGTCATAAAAGTCCATGTGAAAAAATTGTTTTAAGAATATTTGTAGGTTGCTTTAAGGCAAACCACATGCTTTCCTCTGACCAGTAAGAATGGCAAGATACTTGCAGTGCTTGAATCAAAATGTCCTTGATTAAAAGCCAGTGGATCCCTTTGAAATTAGTTGGAACTGCTTTCACTAAGCAAAGATGAGAATTTAGCTTGTATATGAAACAAAAGAGATCTAAAGTCTCCACTTCAGGTTTTTGTCAGTTATTTTGGAGACATACCAGAGCAGAGTTTCTGGCATTGAGACTGTTCTCTGTCCCTCCCTTTGGTGAGGCAAGACCAGGGAAGAGCGTTCAGTTAAGGTAACATCTCTTCTGAGCGGTCAGTCATTAACAGCCTTTTTCTTGTGCTTGGGCAGTAGCAGGTGGCTGCCTGTAATGGAGCCTGTTGCCCAGAGGATGGATGAGTAGACGGAGACTGTTTGCCTTCTCTGTGGAAACAGAGAAACCAGGAATGGCTGCAGGATGATGCGGTTCAGGAGGGGTCTGCTCCAAAGGTGCATCCTGCAGCGGCTGTGCTGCGTGAAGGCCAAGGCTTATGGGACTGTGGCTCTGGGCCTTCTTTTCTGGGGGGCTTCTGCGGCTGATCACACAGCATGCAAAGATGTCAGCACCCCTGGGCTGGGTTTGCCTCACAGGTCCTGCACCGTGCTGGTGTTGGATGTGCCCAGCTGCAGGGGAGGAAGGGTCTCGTGTGGTGTATATCCACCACCGAGCCCTTCATGGCCCCTACAGTAAACCTCTGCTGATGTTATGTGGGTTCTGTGGTGTTAGACACATAACTGGAAATAATTTATTTCCACAACAGTGAGTGAGACTTGTTTTTGCATTCCTGAGAGTAACTGGCTTCCTGCAGTACATCAGCCCTGCGCTCTCTTCATGTCGTGATTTGTGCAGTCTCTCAACTCTTTCTGAGCATCTCTCCATGTATCAACCAGAATCTCAACGCTGCCTTAAAGTCTAAGTTTTCTGTTTTAACTTTTTCTATCTCATAAGTGTTTTGGCTAATAAATGATTCCATAGGCCAGACATATACGCTTTCACACTCTCATACGCAGTCTCATCTATTTGGATTTTTGGTTTGATTAATTCTTTTGCTTCTTAAGGCTCTTCCTGGATACTGGCAGCCCAGTTGGTCTTTAGTTGCCTCTGGGACCTGCACTGACCACCACTGTTGTGGCGAGCAGTGAGGCTACGACAACCTGACACAGCTGGATTGTGGCTATCCAGAGGTCCATAAGAGCCATCAGTCCAGTTTGAGTGTTGGTGACTCCTAGATGTGGCAGGAACTCTCCTTTCCAGTGTAACAGGGTTACATTCGTTTTTCTTCATATCTAAATGAATTGCCTTGTCTTTCACGTTTCGTTTACTGTAAACTCTTCCATTCTCCAATATATGCCAGGCTTCAGCATACATTAGATTTTCCTCATTATTTCAAAAGAAGTGTTATCAATAAAAAGAAAATTAAAATGTGTCACGATGATTTGGAGAGAGAATAAATACACTGAGGCTAAGCTTTCATCCCAGTTAGACCTTGACAGTAAGAAAAAATTGGGGGGGGGAAATTTACAGAGTTCCAGAGAATGTGAAATAATGTTTTGGGGGTTTTTGTTGTTGTTGTTGTTTTTTTTTTTTAATCAATTCTCCTTTAGCAAGTTTTTATTTTTTTCAGGAATATAGTGGAATTTCTTTTTGTGTGAAATTTGTTTCTCATAATAATTTTGTCTTGTAATACTTCTTGGTAACAGCTCATGCAATGGCAGTCAGACTGAATTTCTGAGTCCTGTGACCTTATGGACTTCAACCCCCTGGATTTCACCTTCATTGGCTTCTAATATATAATGTTTACTGATTCCTGATTCCTAGAGCTGCCTTTGCATAGATGTTTTGAATGGCTTATTTCAATTTGCTGTCCATTAATCTTGAGGGGAAAAAAAATGATGCTTTCCTACTTGCTGTCCTCCATCAGGTGTGAGATCCTTAACGCTGTAGCAACATCCCAACGGAAAGAAGTGGTTGGCACTGGCAGTAGCTAATGAGAGCAGGTGACAAAATGTTCATGGCAGTTAATGGATGTGAATGTATACGTTGCATGTGCTGACCTAATTTGCCCTTCTGTTTTTGTGTAAACATATGCAAGCAGATATCCTTAGTAGCAAGGAAAAACCTCCACCAGGCATAACTTAATTTTTACATCATTTTTATACTATCTTATACTGGTATATTCAGTACACCAATTACAAAAGCAAATAGACTATGCCTACCAAAACCATTATCAGTTACCATTTAGCGTACTCATTAGAAATGGCTTATTAGAATATGAATGTCTATATTATTTTTTTAAAACATCATTCTTCACTTAGCGTACCTAGTACTACTACCGCTGACAATTATCAAACAAATTGCCAGTTGTCAACTAATATGCAAATAGCGTACTGGGTTGTTATAATTTCAAATAAGTTTTAATATTTTCCCATTGAGCAGAAATGCCGAGTTCTAACGGGTTCTAGTTTGCAGTAGTGAGGGAGCTGACAACAGGATGAGGTTGCAGCCGGCAAGGCAGGGTTTGAGCAAAAGCTGTAATTGAGAGGTATTTTGGTACCTGTGTAGAACTGAATCCTCCTAACTCGGCTTCTCATACCTCAAAACGTTATAAGTGTGTATTTCTGACCACTGCCTCGGTAGAGGCTAACCCTGGTTGAGGGATTGACCCAGCACTGTTTTTTGAGGGGTAGCTTCATAACATAGAATAAGTCAGTTTACTGGGACAGAAGTGTAACTAGTAAGAAACTTCGTTTGCAAAGCAGTCGACATCGTTACTCTAGCTATGCTCTGATACACGGGTACCTTCAGGTTGCTTATGTACAGCTGTAAAAGTTGTTAGACTTTGCCAATACTCCAGACACCGGAGGGTTCCTTTTGATACACTGTGGTTGAGTGCTCCTTCCCCTTTGTGCTTTTATTTTGGTGCTTCAGTCTGATGTAACTTTATTATGAGCCATTTCATCGTACCTGCTTTTACACGATCAAGCTGCTAACTGCTTCGGAAAGGGGTTTTATTTATTGCTGGTTTTGTTATTCAAATATGTAGACAGAAGGAATAAAAAGAGTACATGGGTCATTTAGGCAAAGATTTACAGCTTCATTTTGTAGCACAGATGTTTGTATGAGCATTTACATTTTGGGGAGCTTGTGTTAGCATACCTATTCTGAGGTTTCTCTGTCTCTGGATCTGTGTGATCTCAAGAAAAGAAAAAGCACATTTACTCTTTGCGCGCCTTCTTTTCCCTGTGAATTTTGTAGCTGAGGCTTAACATTTCCAAAATTTATGTGTCTTAAAATCTAATATTTCAGTGAGCTGGAATTCACGCGTGTTGTAAAATCCACACAAAGATGGCAGCAACTATTTCAGAGCGTTGTTGCTGCTGAACRGTTAGCAGTTGTCCTGGAGTATGCGCCGTCTGATCCCTTTGCAGCCGTGTCCTCCCAAGCCGCTCCCTGGCCCTGAGGACGAGCAGCAGCAGCGTCTGCTGCGGGCAGGGAGCGGGCAAAGCCCTCCCCCAGAGATGCTGTGGCTTCCCCCTCCAGCCAGGAGAGCGATTGGTGTGGAAGAAATGTTGCACCGAGCCTCAGACCGCTCTGCGCACCTTGCCCCGCGAGCAGGCTCTCCTCCCATTAACCCCGTGGCTCGTTTTGCTTCTGGCAGTGCTGCATGGGCAGGTGTACCGGTTTTGCACCCTGGAGGGGACGTGGCTGCTGAAGGAGAATTCGACCCTGCCCTGGAGGAACCTGTCTGAGTGCGAGGCCTCTGACCAGGTAAGAGTTTCCGTCTCTTGCTGCTGTTGTTGTTTAGGACAAAACAGAAGAGAGGAAAAATATAGTCATTGATGCCCACGCGTTTTTGTCCTGTCAAAGTAATCTTTACCGACTCATCCTGGGTGCCTCACTTCAGTGAGCCTAATGGCAAGGGATGTCAGGTCTCTCCCCTTCAACAAAGGGAACCTGGAGGGTAGACGAGAGCAGGTTTAAAGGTACGTGAGAGAGCCAAGAGAAGTGAACCAGGTAGTCCCAGCTGCGGTGCAGTGCAGGGGGCTCAACTGCAGCCCACCTGAACCGGAGGAGTGACCTAATGTTATTCCTTTGCCTTTTCTTCCATTGGCAAGGCGTTACAATAAAGYGACCGTTTGTTCTCTCTGTCTTGTTAGCAGCTATTAAGGTGATTAAGATGAACTGAACTGAAGGATATTTGCTTTTCACCTTTGGGCAGGGGGCAGTCCCTGCTTTTTTGTTTGTTTGGGGTTTTTTTGTCTTTTTACCTTAATTTGCTGTGGGCGATGGAATTAGGCTTGTCAGTGTTATTTTCTTGCCCTACTGCTTTATACCCTGCAGGGAGCTGACACACCTGGCACCAAATGAAGGAGAGCGTAGGGTTTTCCAGGGGATTTTTGTCAGCCATTGGCGTCAGCTAGCGCACCGTGTGCGTTCCCATGACACGTGATACCATTACTGCTGTGAGCCTCCAAGGGTGATGCTTTTCCTCACATAAATTGAGTGCACTCTCTCTGTTCCAGGGTACTGGGAACTAGTACATACCTAGCCAAAACAGTTCAAGTATGTGAAATTCCCAAGTGCTGTGCGGGATCTGTGTCCTCTGGAGTTCTCGTTCTTAGAATCATAGAATCATTACGGTTGGAAAAGACCTTTAAGATCATCGAGTCCAACTGTCAGTGCCTCATTCTTCAGACTAGGAGGAGACGGGAAGAGAGATAGTTTCTAATTCTCCAAATATGTTAAATTTAACTTTTCCCTTTAATTGGCAGCCTTATTCCTTGTCTCTTCCATGTTCTGGGGTATTCCAGCAGGGTGTGTTATCTTAACGCAAAGAGTAAGCCTGGTCGTTTGACTCTTCCTTGTTTGCCATTATGGTTTCTTCCAGAGCTGTGTTGGGACATGTCAAGGAGAGAGATACCTAATGGTAACACTTGGTCATTTGGCACCTGCCTGCAAGTTTCCATGAACTGATCTGGATTCTGAAACCCTGCGTACATGGTGTCACTCCCTGACATGTCAACAGCCATGTTTGGTTTTCCAGCTAATGTATATAGAGACCCCTAAGAACCTGCTTTGTTTTATGCATCTTGTAGATGAGAACAAGAGGTTGTTTTGATAAGTTTGCTGTGTGTTATGTTACAACTGTTGTTAAAACAAAATCCAAAGCATTTGTGAGTGAATCGTTATAAAATAACATTGTTTACTTTAAGTGTGCAATGTGGTTTTGATCTGCGTAGATGTTTTAAATTATCAAGTCTCAATAGTTTGCCTGAGCTTTGATACTGAAGAGCTTTTTCTTTTCTCTTCATAAGGCAGCTCTCGTATCATTCCCTTTGAAACATTAACCTAGCAAATCCCTGAGGAACAGGCTGTACGTTCACCTTAAATCCTCCTGGCTGCGCAAAGTACATCTGAATAGCTGTACTTATTTCTGAAGTACAGCGAATGTGTTCCTTTGTACAGCACAGGTCTCGGGAGTCAATTGCAGAATTAGCAGCTTGAAGAAGGGAAGTAAAATGCCTGAGTCTATTTAGACAAAGATATGTGCTTAGAAATGAACCAGAATAGAGAATATGAATGTGCTTCAGAGGCTGAGCAATAAGCCTGTGTTATTCAGACCTGCCTGTAGCTTTTCAAATACTTCTCTTCTCCCTAAAGATTTTGACCAGCACTTTCAAGCAAGGGTCTCAATGGTCATGTCTTCAACAGTGAATCTGAAGAGAGCCACAGCCCAGGACTGTCAGGGGGGTGCAAGCATCCCCGCTGCTCTGGCCTGCATTGAGTTGCTCCCTCACAGGCAGTGCTGTAACACCTAGGTCGTGAGATAGTGTTGGGCTATGGTTTGTTACCAGGAGGTTGCACAGTTGAGGCAGAAGAGAGACTATTTGGGGGCAGAAAAGAGTTTAGTTGTATGAACGCAAGGCATGCTTTGCCTCAGAGTCAACGAATGGGACCTGGCCTGTTTTATTTCGAAGTATAGACGTAGCCAAAGGACCCCCCTCATTACAGCAGTAAGGAGACTTGCTTTAAGTGTTCAAGTCTGAAAACATMAGCTTTGCCATTTTTACTGCAGGGTTGAGTTGTGTCTGTGCTTCCTGCCATCTGTTTAAGACTTGCTTATGTGGTAATTCATACCTTTCCAACTTTATTATGAAATAATGTCACATTATCTATTTTCTAGCCTGGCTGCAAAACCCAACTGTTTGAGCGAACACCTGGGAGCAGCTGGGGAATTAAGACAAAATTTTTATTTCTTTAGAGCATACGGAAGGTGGAAGACTGATTTGATACGTGCATTTAAACTTGAAAGTAGGAGAATGACTTCTGGTTATCATTAAGAAAAGTTAGAAAGCAGCTGGGAGAAAAGAACTGAAGCCCATGAGCTCTGTCTTTTCCCCCCCCCCCCCCCCCCTTTTTTTTTTTTTATTTTTATTTTCTCCTTTATATGCTCTCAGGATGCACCAGAAGAACAGCTCCTGAATTTGTCCATCATATACACCATTGGATATGCTCTTTCCTTCTCTGCCCTTGTAATAGCAACTGCCATTCTTCTTGGATTCAGGTAACTGGCAAAGCTCTGAAGAGAGTGGAGAAAAGGTGTTATGTTTTTCTATATGATAGTATCAGACTTTGACAGAAACATTTGACTTTTTTTTCTTCCCTTCTTCCATCACCTCATTATTTCTTTATCTTATGTCACTTCTGTGTTCTTTCCTACAATCATTTCTTCTCAAAATGCAAGTAAAATTCCTAAATTTTTGCAGTGTTACCTGTATGAATGTGTGGAACAGATGCTTTTTATCAGTTGAAATATTTTTTTGTGATATTTTTTATTTCAATGAAATTTCCACTGAAAGAGATGGAAAAATAGAGAGATTCCAGCATTCCCTCATGGTGTTGCCTTGCAGATGAGGCACTAGTCTGGGGTGTGAGAAGACATTTAGGACAGAAGTTTTCATCTTGCCTTGCTTGGAATTACACAGAACATAAAGCTCAGTCTGGCCTATTTCCCAGCCCTCACATGCAGGGTGTATTTCAATGCAGAAATGGATTTTTGACACAACTTCTCTTTTTGAAGAACTTTCAGAAATTCTTATTTTGCAATATGGAAGAGAACCTGATTTTGAAACTTGAAAAGTTTCTGTGAAATAAATTGCTGTCAGCTGGTCAGATTGGTGTATTGGGTTCATCCAGGTATGTACCAACAAATTGCATGGAGTGCATCAAAATTAAGAGACTATTGGTTGCACATGCCAATGATACCCTGTGTAGGTTTGGTTAAAAAAAAAAAAAAAAAAAAAGGGGGGGGGGGGAAAAAAAACCAAACAAAAAAAAAAAAAAACAAACCAACTTTGGACTCCAACAGAGAGATTTCTTTTTTTTCCCCTCTGTAAATGCAAGAGGTGTCTTGATTCCAGGCAGACTTTCCTGCAGTTTGGGGATGCTGATCACAGGAGACTGATATTTAGAAAACACAAAGATATGATCCTGCTCTGTTGTGGGAAGGAAGTCCCTCTGCCATGAAGTCCTGCTCCCTGCTGCTGTATATAGCCAGGTTCCGTCATCCCTCTTACACGCTGATGAGGCTGCCTCCTAAAAAAATACAGTTTTCCATCTCCTGGTACTCCTATTTGAAATCAGGTCAGGAACCTTCAGTGCTCTGATCTTAAGAAACTTTCCTCCCTGACTAAAGAATTATCATTGCCGGTTAATGATCATTTGCTCTGGTGCCAGCACTCTCTGTTAGCAAGGCAGTCCCTCTCCTTTCCTCCCTCCTAAGTGTTTACACGCCTTACGTATTTAAAAAGATCAGTCATGCCTAATTTCCAGAACTAAAATGACGCAAACCTTCTAATATTGTACCACACCTTTTAGCTTTGTATTATCCCTCCTCCTTCAAGTGGAGAAGCATAGTCTCAAAAAAGATTTAAAATGACTACAGAAATGCAGGCACATGCTCACCCTCTGTGAATGCCACGTGATAATTATGATTTGTACGTGTTGTACCTGTGCAACTTTGGGACTCATCTGACAAAACACCAGATGGTCTTGAAGTCTCCAAATGTCTCCCAGGATAAGCGCTTTCTCCTTGTTTCACCCATCAATGACACTTTTTGAGTAATCTTAGCAGCCCAAATGTATAGGTCACAGAGCGCAACCATATACTTTTTGAAGGAAGGAAAGATGCGCATGTTTTTTGGCAGGGAACAGAGAGCCAGTTTGTCACCGAGGAGTGGTAGGAGAGAGGGAATTTTGATGCCCTGACTTTTGCGGAAAGATGCTTTAGCATTTTTTCCTTTAACTGTGAAGCAGGGACTGGAGAAGTGTACACGAGTGTGTGCTGCTGATTTTGAAAATGAGGTTTCAGAGATGTTAAAGGGGCTGAGAGCCTTGTTAAAACTATGCCATCAATCCATTTTGTGCTTTCCTGTCTAAATTGTCTATCTGGAGACAACTTGGTCCTGAATCTCATGAAATAAATGAGACCTACCCGCTACGTGGATTGCAGTTGCTGGATTCTGACTGGAACCTCTGCTCGTGGCCTCTCCCCAGTACCTGTGCAACCTCAACAAATGGGGATCGAAATCTAATTCAGTGGCACCAAAATGCTGATGTTCTCCACTTCTGTAATAGGAAGGCCTTCAAGTTCTTAGACTACAGAATAACTTTATATTTGTTTTTAATAATGATACATCAAAGGAAACAATGTATCTCTAGTGTCCAATTTTGCATCCTCTGAAAGAAATGGAAGAAAGTCTGTAATTTCAGTGATGGAAGCTGAATTAGGCCCATAACTTCATGACTGAAACAATTTGAATAACTTGCATTGCCTGTAGCAGAAATACTCAGTAACTACTTGTAACCTATTTTCTTCAATTGGCTAATTTACATAATTTTTTCAATCAGATTTAAATGTGTAGCAGTTCTGAAGGGTAGCAACAAATAAATTTTGAGTTAAAGGAAAATAAATATTAATCATAGGTAAGTTTTGAAATAAACTGTGACTTAAAAGTGATGCAAGAAATTCTATTTGACCTATGGAAAAAAAGTTCTCCTTCCTCCTCAGTGCAAAACTGATAACTTTCAGACCAAGTCTATTTTTTTTACCCAAATTTATAGAGCAGTAAAAAAAGACATTTAAAGCATAAGTTCACTGAAACTCTTGCTGGAACAATTGCTGTTTATCATATGTTACCTGTATCTTTTAGCATCAAAGAAGAATCATACCCAGTGTAATTTCCGTTGAAGCAAAGTATGTACCCTTGCAGTGCTGGAAGAAAAATGTTTGTGGATAAGGCTGGTAAAACATTGACAGCACTCTGCAGTTGGATGCCATTTACATGACTGCAGTTTCTTTTGCTATCCCTTAACATGTTCTTTTTTGACAAGTAGCAATTTTATTGTCTTTGCAGCTGGCTGCTGAAATCCAAGAGGATTTTTTTTCTTTGTTTTTTTTTGTTTTCAATTCTGAATGCAGAGGTGAAAATTCTATTCCTTTTAGTTCTACAGAAAGTATTTACAATTCCCCCAGGAGGCAATCTGAATACAGATTTTTCTCTTGTTGTCAAAGCGGTAACTTACAGGTGGATGTTTTTTCATTGTGGGTTTGAGCACAGCCAGAAGCTGTACTGCACACCAGTTCCTGAGCCTTGCCAAGGTAAACCTGTGCAGTGACATTGGGGTCAAGTCAAAGAGATTAGATTCAGCATTATGTGAAACTTGACATGTTAGTCCTTTCAGATATGTCTTCTGAAAATGACTTTATTTTTACACTTTTTAAACTTTTAAAATATTTTTTTCCTTACGCACTGATCTCCTTCCTTCCCCCAAACATTCACACTTAGGGCTGAAGCTTTGAATGTCTTTTCCTTGATAGTGATTTCTTCCAAAACAGTCTGAAATCCCTACAGCCATTCTCAAGTTATGAGATTTCCTCTGGTACCTCCTGATTTTCAACAGGGCTCATTGTTCCCTCCCTCAGTCCTATGTGTAATGTTGCAGCTTTTACATAGGTAGTGGATCATGACTGGTTCTTCCTTTTTGCAGACATCTGCATTGCACGAGGAATTATATTCACCTGAACCTCTTCACCTCTTTTATCCTCCGGGCTATATCCGTCTTCATTAAAGACTCAGTGGTGAAGTGGATGTACAGCACAGCCACACAAGAGCACCAGTGGGAAGGACTTATCTCCTTCCAGGTAGGGGCAGACACTGTGGTGGTTCTCAGGATGTTGGAGTCATCACTGTGGTGTGTCTGCATGACAGCAGGTAATTTCATTTTGTACAATGAGGGTTGTACAAAATGCTGTTCTTCAGTCCACAGAGTTTCTCTGAAACTTGTAGCGCACGGTATGCGGTTGTAGTTGTGCCGCCTCGGGCTTGGTACAGGCAAGTAGTTGATGCCGTGGCATGTTTCTCTGCCTGTGGGAATTTTGCCTCTACTAGAGAGAGGAAACATGAAGAGGTGGGTTTTTGATATATATACAAATGCCCGTCTCTTCTTCCCATGCTGCAGGTTCATTTCTTCTAGCAGTGACAAGAGGGCATTCATTTCCCTAAGCCAGCACCTTTTGTGATAGGACTGTCCATCTTGTATAATGACCAAATTAGTTGGTTGTTCTTGGAGATCTTTATAATTTGTTAATGACGGAAAAAAGGGAAGCATCTGATTAAAATGCAAATTTGAAAGCATTTAGAAAAGCTTTGGAGGAACAGGCTAATTAAATACTTCTAATCGAAGGGAGAGGATATACAACTCTTTTGTGAATATGATGAAAGCATGCCTTTCCCCCTTCAGATTTGGAATACAAAATGTACTTGAATCTTCAAAGAAAGGGATTTTCATTATTTGTATAGCTCTTGTGATTCTAGAACATGGGTACAGCGTTTGCTGCTGCAATGCAGGGTTGGGGTTGTAAAGGGTATGTCTTCTGATGCATTCTTAGTACCTATCCTTTTCTGACACTCTGCCTAAGGCTTAAGCGCTAATACCACATAGTGAATCTCATATGATGGTTGATTTCTTCTCATCTGCAATGTATCGATTGGCAAAAAATAACATTGTRATGCATATCTTAAACGGTTTGGAAATGTTCGCATTGGATTTTCAGTCATTCCCTCCTTCCAAAAAAACCTAGGCTTTATGCTTTCACACATGGTTTATCCCATAGTGGTTTCATCAGATCTGATGGATATATTAATTAGGTAATCAGGTTTCATACTTATCTAAAGCCCTGCTGACCACCTCTCTGTAATTTACCAGCTAAGAGAGATTTTGCACTTAAATGTGATGCACTGGGCAATATTGCTGTTCTATCAAAAATCTTTTACTTTGGAAAATAGTCAACATTATGGTATCCACTATTTGCTCTTTAAGAGAGAAATTCTCAGCTGCAGAATAGAATATCTGGGGAAGTGAGAAGATTCACTGACTGCAGTTGATACAGTACCTTTCACTTGCTCTTCTTTTCRTCTGTGTTGTGCTTTTCAAATTATAATCCATTGCTTATTGATGGAAAATGCAGAACATGTAATTTTAAGTTTTTTTTTTTTAAAGGTGGAGTGTTGTTGAAAGCATCGATCTGCTGTGTATAGCACCTATTACTGGCTTCTGTCCTTTCAAACTCAAATGTGATTAATTTAGCAAGCATTGTTTTGAGGAGCGAGTAAGAGTAGGAGAGAGAACCAGTCTTTTGGGTTAGTATCCTTTTTTTTCTCAGCCCCTGTTGCATTCATTTGGGCTGTGCTTTCTTCCGTCACAGGAATCACTCAGCTGCCGCTTGGTCTTTGTGATGATGCAGTATTGTGTGGCTGCAAACTACTACTGGTTGCTGGTGGAAGGCATGTACCTGTACACGCTGCTGGTACTTTCAGTCTTTTCTGAGCAGAGAATTTTTCGGCTTTATCTCTGCATTGGCTGGGGTAAGTTGATCTTTCCATATGTCCGCCTGTGGCTGCGTGCAACGGCAGATGGTATAATAGGAAAAAACATTGTGTGTCTGTTGTAGTGCTGCCCAGTTCAAGTCCTGCATGCTCCATTCCCTTTTTGTTCCTGATGCCTTACCTTGTTTGAGCTGGACGGTGCTGGGCCAGCACAGCTCCTGGACGCTTGCAGCGTAGAGGCTGTGGGTTTGTAACAGAGGGGCTGTGCAGCACGGCAGAAACTCCCTAAACCAGTGGCAGGCACGTGGTACTTTTCCGGCAAGACACCAGCTTCCCAATACAAAAGGTGTGTGGGTGATTCCAGGTGAGCGTGGACTTTCCTGGACTGCCCTGCTTCATCTCCTGAAAGTTTCCCATTACGTTCAAAGATGTGTTAACTACTTGTGGTGCAAAATAGCAATGATACCTTGTATCTGGTCAAGGATAACAGTAGAGGAATGGTGGCAGCATGAGTTAGGGGGCTGCAAAGGGGCTGATGAACAAGGGTCTGCACGCAGGGAGTTGTCAGGTTGGTTATGTGGGCAGAGCAGGTCAAGTAATGATTGTCAGGCAAAAGAGTGGTCAGGGTGCATGTGCCATGGGCATGTGTGTGCTTGAGATTAAAGATTGTGATGCCTTGATATTGGTTGKTTGAGCCAGGGTCGCCTTCTGTAGAAATGCTAAAGCTTTGATTCTTTCACTGTCCAGTTAGCCTGAAAATATATTACTGTTCAGGATTAATCCTATTTTTGGAATGATCTCTTGTGTGCTTTTCTTGCGTTCTCTCCCTTCCTCTTCTCCCCCCTCCCCTTTTGGTGGAAATTGGGCAACTTTTGGAAAGCTGACAGTAAATCCAAGTAAATACTGCAAGTGCTTTCACAGATACTAGTTTGAACATTTAAATTGCTTTGACTGTCCTTCTCTCTCTATGGATTTGCTAACTGTGAATATTCTAGCAAATTAGTTCACTGGTAAAATGCATATAAATGGCTTACTATGAATTACCTAATTCTACTGAACAGTGATATATGAGGAGCAAAGGCTTTCCGGCACATTGATAGGAATAAATAAATGCAAGTAATAGCAGTTTCCTGCTGGAGAGTTTTAGTTAAAAAGTTCTACATCTTCCATTATTGTTTTGTATAGGACATGCAGCAAAAGCTGCAGCATCTTGTATAATATTTGAACTATGTATGTTTTAATCATATTTTATGAATAGCCATACCCTCAATTAAAAAAAAAAAAAAAAAAAAAAAAAAAA